>CAHIKZ030004385.1:2962500-2967500 GCA_903632075.3 Acanthosepion pharaonis | reverse complement strand
TTTCATCATCAGCTGCATATTCTTTTGTATCCGCCGTTGATTTACTTCGGGAATGAGAAAGTTAAAAACAGGCAGACCGATAGTGATTATCGTCAGGAATATAGGTACAGTTTATTCCAGAACGAGACTATTTAAAAATGACACAGAATTCTGTTTAGTTGATTTCACTTAAATCGAATTCACTAACCGTAAAGAAAATTATTCATGACATTTGAAAATTTTCTTGAATTGCTTTTGTATTTATAAAAAAAAAAGAAAAGAAAATTAAATTTAAACATTTTAGTAATTACAGTTAATTGCCAACAACTTGAAATATCTCATCATTTGCTTTTCAATGATGAATTCCTTCTAGGCTAGCACTCCCCTCTTTTGCAATGGTATTTTTCACGTATCAATTGACATTTTCCTAAACATAAAATAGTTTCTATATGATATTTTTGTCTGATTCTTATTTTCATTTAATGAATCCGTAGTGTAAAGTGAAGAGAAAATTAACCCAATTGCTCGAAAAAACAAAACAAAACAAACCAAAACAAACCAAGACTGATAAATTTGGGTCTATCTTTTCCCAGCTAACAGGTTTTAAATTCTCATTTGTCTTGTGCATTTTAAACGGAATCTTGGCACACATATCTTATTACAAACTCAATGTAAAATGTTACCTATTTTGAGGTGATATCAATTTTTTTCATAGTTTAACACTTAAACGGAGTCATCATCAAATGATGTTTCTTTAGAGATCAGCGAACATCATCAATTGAATATTTAAACTTCCTCTAAAGGTCATCATTCATGATTCAAGTGAAGTTGACGAATTACTAACCCTAGGATACTGTAATTTATTATTTACTAGAAAACATAAGCTTGCATCATTTAGCGTATTATTTGCTTGTAAATAAATCTGGAAGAATAAGCCGAAGAGAGATCTATAGATTCAAGTTTACTTCCGAAGAAAACAAAGGGCCAAAAACTGCGACAACTTTGTACAAAAAAAATGTAACATTATTGTGTGTGTAATCCCTCAAAGAATATCGCATTGTAAAAAGTATTAAATTTCTGAATCTAATTTTATTTTATTTCTATTTTTCTTTATTTTTCAATAGTTTTATTTATCTTTCTATATTTCTGAGTTTAGGTAATATGTATACTATTTACATTATTCGGACTATCATCCACATCTTTGTCGCTATGTTTATCACAACGTTTTGGCCGTTGTACGCTCCGGCCTTCTTCAGGTGGTAGCAATGTCGAACTGAACCCTTTATTTCGCTCACTGGGGTAGACTGTTCTAGTTCCACTTGTCATGTCTAATGGATGTCAGTTATCTCCTGTTAATTCCCCTCTCAGATGTCTCCACCGCCTTAACCAGGTATTGAACTCACACTCTTTGGGTCCTGTCACTGGATCTAACTAACACCTTTATCCACTGTGCTATGTGTTCTCAAGGAACTGACTAGCACCTCAAGGACACATGGCATAGTGGATAAAGGCGTTAGTTAGATACTGTGACAGGACCCAAAGTGTGTGAGTTCAATACCTGGTTAATGCGACAAGGATGACGACAATAGTCCGAATAATGTAAATAGTGTAGCTTTATTTGCATTTAAAGCAAAAATAAGCATAAAACAACCCTTTAAAAATGTTCGGCATTTTAACAATTTTTAGTGTAAATTTAACTGTAAATAAAATGTTGTTAAACCCCCTTGTTTTACATTTCTAAAGAGTCTACACCATATATATTTTCTGCTAATTAGACTAATTAACAAACAAATAAATAATTATAAAATAAATAAATAAAACGAGCTTGGCACAGAAGAACGTTTAGGTAGACCTGCACGAACAGAAATTCGTAATAAGTTTCGTACACACACAGACACACACGCGCGTGCGCAGAGCCTGAGCCGGAAACAAGAAACTACTTCTCAATTTCCCCGTTGTACTGAAATACCAATTCATGTTATCAAAGCATGACTTCGACAATCGACTCCAGGACCTTCCGCCTCCAGATGTGTTGATCTTAGACGCCCTCGATTCCTCAACCTTCAGCCTAAACAAGAAAAAGCGTTTCCCTGATCGTGTTCAAGTGGCTTATTCCTTCGCATCTAGCAACGAGAAATTCACCAGTGGTCGACTAGAATCTAACGAGCGACAGAGGTTATTTGACTGTGACTTTATTCATTCACCCTTTTCTTTTATCTCTTTTTTTCCCTTCTGCAAGTCTGCTTATAAAATCGAAATTATCTTTTTCCTTCTTGTCTTTTCGACCGCGCTTGGGTTTTTAACCCAAAACCTCTCCTTCGCTATCGTTTCTTGCACTGACCAAATGTTTTGATATATTAAATAAATATAATACAGCTAAAAAGAATTACTGCAATTGTTTTATTAAAAATAAATATGTATCGTTTTTAAATAGAGATTTCCCAGTTTTAGCTCTGTGGTAGGTAATGGGTCTTATAGTCTCAACTGTGATTAACAGACAGAGTCTTTGATATTTGTTATAGAGAGGGTAATTATTATTCAGTTCTTGCAATATTACTAAATTATATGATGCAAAATACATTTAAGCTTTATTTATAAGGAACCCGTTAATTTTGGCTTCATAATAAATAAATACCAATGTTCCGGTTGATTTAAAAAAAAAAAAAAAAAAAAAAAAAAGAAAACAAAAAATAGAAAAGAAAATGAAAAAATAATCGTCACTGTTTTGAAATCAAAGGGCTCTCTACTAACTAAAAATATAATTGTTCTATGACAAATGATAATAAGTCATTGGCTTCGAAAAAAGTTTTAACTACGCTTCTTTGGGGATGAAGATGATTTATTTTTGATAATGTTTGTTTAATGTTATTAACTACTTAGTAAATAATTATTTCTTATCATATGATTGAAAAAAAAAAACAAAATAAAAAAATAAATTTATTTGTCATTGAATATAAGAATGTCTCGGCTTTAAATGACCCATGAAGTTTTGATAAGCCGTAAAACAAAATAACCAACCAACCAACTGAATGAATTATCCATCGGTAAATATGTGATCTGAAAAGTGATGTAATATCTTGTGAGCTGCTCTCGTATTTTGAGCACCTTCATCAGATTCTCTTTGTATTTCCTTGTATTCCTTTTTTGACAGAATAGGAAGACGCTAAGCAGACAAACATATCGTCCTGCATTTAAAAAAATATACATTGTTTCATAAATTTTGCCAGTTTGTATCACCAGAATTCTTTTTCATTGATTTTACTTATATTGAATTTTGTACCAAGAGTGAAACTATACACTCGTGAAATGTCCCAGGCATTGCCTCGTACTTGCTACGAGTTACTTTGTGATTTTATTTTCCCCAAATATTTTAATATTTTCCAGCGAAGAAAACCCTAAGTACTTTATGCATAGGTACCTTATGAAAATCAGATTTATTTCCAAACACATAATTCTATAAGGAGCAGAATAAATATTATAATGATACTTTAGATATTATTTACATTATTCGGACTAATGGCCTCATCTTTGTCGCCATATTTATTACAACGTTAGAAAATTAATAAACTTAAGGAATCAGCACATAAGCTAGGCCACAAAAATCCCCTGAATACAATATGGGGACAAGGAGTGCCAGAGAAAAGCGAGAATTACAACAGAGTTGCAATATGAGCTCTGGTAAAAACATGTAATGATAACAGCAAAAACTGCAATATTGGCACTGGTAAAAATGGTTGCTGAAGACATTAGGTATATAATACCCAGAAATTCATACACAGATGTCCTCAAGGCACAGTGGATAAAGGTGTTGGTTAGATCCAGTGACAGGACCCAAAGAATGTGAGTTCAATACTCGCAGAGGAGAACTTTCAGAGGGAAAATGAACAGGCGATAGCTGATAACTGACATCCATCAAACATGACACGTGGAACTAGAAGAGTCTACCCCAGTGATCGAAATAAAGGGTTAAGTTCGACATTCCAACTACCTGAAGAAGGCCGGAGCGTACAACGGCTGAAACGTTGTATTAAATATGGCGACAAAGATGAGGACATTAGTCCGAATAATGTAAATAATGTACATAATACCTCATCTCAGAAATATAGACAGATATTGATGCTTTAGACGCTGTTCAGCTCCACGGAGGAGTGAAAAGTCCTTGTCAAGCTTGTATGTGGCTTAAAGTTAACGCGATAGATAACTACGATCAGTCTGTTAAATAATTCCAGTGTTCTTTTTTTAGTTCTCTTTTCATTTTGTTGAGGACGTTATTCTAATCAAGAGTTTGCTTCTCTGGTATAATTCATTTTAAACGATTCGATTTCAACAGACCGGATACGCAAAGATACTTTCTTCGCATGAAGACCAATTTTCATTCCACGTTATAGTAAATGATTGATTTTCATAAACTGTCACAAACGATTCTGAAAGCAGAACATTTTAGGTGTAAGAAGCAAATGGTACAGGGAAATACATTCCTTTAGTTTTTTCCGTAACTTATACGGAAGCTTACGTCAAAGCGGCTAAATTAACCAAGTTAATTTAAATGATATTCAAAGATTAATTAGTATATTTTCAATACGTTTGATATCCTGTCGTATAACGTTGATTGTTAATATGTATTAACTTGATTTCTTTGATAGGGCAACGGTCAGTGTTAAAGTTTCAAAAGAAAAATTGGCAAAATAATTTTGATAAAGTCCTATGGGTCATATCGATTCCTATAAAAACTGCATTATTTTTCGGGGGTAAAATTCTTTGAAATAAAATGTATGGACGGGAAAAATATGGCTTAAATTCATCCATATATAATAGAATCAATAAACTAAAATGTTTCAATTATGTTGTCATTTAAAAAGAGAAAAAGAAATAACGCAAGATTATATTAGATTTGTCACAATACAATCGAAAGTAATATTTATAAATGGGGTCACTTATAACTTATTATTCTCACTTTATACAACTCAATACTTATTATCTCCCTGGTGGTCTCCTCGTTTAGATAATGCGAATGTTAATAT
>CAHIKZ030004385.1:2825000-2957500 GCA_903632075.3 Acanthosepion pharaonis | reverse complement strand
GGAGTCCGTTACACTTGTTACCAAGTCTATCGGTACCGAGTCAAATGATATGGGGATTGCAGTTAACCCGGTCATTTCTTTAGTATTTATTTACTGTCTATTCACAGATACTTAACTGCCGTAGTTTTTTATTTGTGGGGGTTGGAGGGAGAGAAGCCATGTGAACGGAGAACAGGTGATTATCGAACACAGGAGAATTCGAATTCTGATAATTGCTAAACTCTAAATATTTGTATGTTTTTACGTACACGCTCACATACATGTCTACTCTTCAATATATATATATATATATATATATATATATATATATATATATATATTTTTCCTTATCTCTCTCTCTCTCTCTCTGTTTACATAGACACGCTCCTTCACACACAAGCACAGCTATCATTATTTGTTTCCATACAAGTGAGCGTTTGTGTATTCGCTGCGAGAAACTGAAATCGCCGTGCTAAGTTCAAATTTCTCTCGAGTTCGTTCTGTTCAACTTTCCACATACAAAGAAAAATTGAATTTTATGAATTAGGCAATAGAAGGGTAGACTAGGAACTCTGCGTTAGTTGGTAGCTAAACTATGAGAAAACCGCTACGATGTAGAGGCTGGCACAACCAGCCCGTAAAAATCTACTTTCTATGATGATGAATTTGCCTTTTTACTCCTAATGGAGTCTACTGGCATTCAGGAAGAATAAGAGGTCTGAATACACTTGCAACATTACTTAATTTGGATAGAGTGCATGCAATTATATGCATATGGGATCATACACTATAATCTATCAGTTTTTCATTAAGTAAAATTCCATTTGATTTTCCTATTAGTATAAAAAGAGAGTTAACTGAAATATTATTGGATCACACCGCTTCCCAAAATCTGTACATATGATCAATCAGTTTGGGAAGGGCTTCATGATCAGTCGATAAAAGGTTCAGCATTCTATCGTATATATACATCCTTGTTTAAATTAATTGAAACACCTGCTTTTCTTTCCCTTCTTTCACCATACGGTCAGTTTTAGATCCATTGGAGTGACAGAGTGTAAGCGATTTCTATTTTTTTCTGAGATTACGTCATTTGCAGTAGTGTGCAGCAATATGAATCTATTTTCGGGGTGTAAGATGAAATGCTTGGCATTGAAAAATGTTTCGTCATCTGAGATTGCATCAGATTTATATTAATTCCAGACACTATTGTCTCGACTGTCTATTAGTTGTCCATTGTTTGCAATGGACTTTACTCAAAGGAAGCGTACGAAGCGTTACAGAAATATCGCGGACTGTACAACGAAAGAGAAGCTCATGACGTTCATTATAGACGTGTGGTACCGTGACCCGAAAATCAATGACAGCTTCAAATTAGTGTATTCCATGCCAAATTGCAACAAAGAGCTTTCTAAAAATAAAGGAGGGCATACGAAGTACTAACATGCGCAGTGAGGCATGTTTCATTTAAAAATACGAAAAAAGTAAATAATAACGCAATTATTCGTTTTTACTTTCAATTAATTTGCATAAGTGTGTAAGAATGGAATTCTGAATGTAATACCTAACCTATATTTTCACAGAAACACAACCGGATAAAGAAAGGCAAGGTCATCTCTGACGAGAGCAAAGGTTTAAATATAAAATATTTCTACTCCTTTTAGACGTGCGTAATCATGACTCCTAATCACTGTTTACATAAGCGCGTTACTTGAGTTCTACGCTACTTTTCTCTATCCCTCTTGACTTCATTGTTACTCTGTGAGTATCAGATTTTCCAAGCCCTCTTTCCTCACTATATGCGCTAGATATTTCAACATATTAGTATCCTTTTTGTTTCAATTTCCTCAAGAACCTAATTGTTGCTAATTCAGTCCATGAAATTCTCAGCATTATTCTGTAGAACCACAATTCTTTCTCTTCTTATCTTTGATGACATTGCCCAGCATTCTGTACATCAAAATAGTAACCACTAAAGCGATGGATTTTGTTAACGATGGTCTAGGACCTGAATTTGGCCCTCGTAAACGCCACATACATCACTGCCGTCACTCCCTACACAGCGTCTAACTCTATTCATATCAAGTGTCTTGTCTTCGTAACGGATCCAATTATTCCCATGGAGGTTTTCAGTGTCCGCTCCTCTGCTTCGGATGCACTTTCATATCTGAGGAAATTTTATCACACTGCTGCCCAGAAGAAAGTCCTAGTTATTGGGAAGACAAGAATCATTCTTTATTGGCATATTCTCTCCTATCGGCATTGAAGAATGTAATAAAATAGGGACTTTTATTTTAGAGTTGTCCTGATATATATATATATATATATATATATATATATATATATATATATATATATATATATATAAATTGGTACTTGTTGGAAAAACCTCGGATAGCTCGACTTGCAGTAGAACAAATCGGTACCCGAGGAAAAAAGGGGAATAAAAAAGACAGAACCAAGAAAATTAAACCAAAGGCGAAAACAATCGCCCAGTATTCAACCTACAAGTCGAAAGAAAAAAATTCAAAGTATTATCTTGTATATATATATATATATATATATATATATATATATATATATATATATTAAAGCCAATAAATCCGTTTCAATATTATCCAAGTGGTTTCCTAGTAATATAAATTATTAAAACCAAATGAACTGAATGTATTTATTATAACAAAGCAACTAAATAGTACACAATAAAATCACAAATTATCTCATATGGGGAATAAGTTTATTTCAACCGACGAAAAATTCGTCTGTCTTATTCAACTACCCCTATTCCCTATATGAGGTAATTTTCGATTTATTGTATATTATATATATATATATATATATATATATATGTGTGTGTGTGTGTGTGTGTGTGTGTGTGTGTGTGTATGTGTGTGTGTGTGTGGGTGGGTGGGTGTAAGTTTTTTTATTCAGTTTTTCTAAAGGTGCTTACGGTTTTATTTTTATATAAATTTAGAGTGTATATAATCAATGATTATTGTCCCAGGCCCTAATAATCACCAATAATAATCGACAGTGATCATTACGGACGGATTAATTTTGTTCCGGTAATTTTGGATGATCTATTTAGAAAGAAATAGATTCTTCGGGTATTTTCGTTTTGGTTTGAAATGAGGGAGACTCTATTCTTTTTCTTGTCAAAATGTTCTTCAAAATGGATTCCTCAACGGAAACCCTTTCTCTGGGCTCTAATATGATAATAATTCATTTTTGTGGTTTTCAGTAAGCAGTTTGTTGTTTTTTCAGTAAGAAAAGGCAGGTGTCTTCTGACCGAACTTTTTCAACCCATACAATGAAGCGAGTCTGAGATAATTACAAGTTCTATCAAGATTCATTATTAGTGGCCACAATCTTAACAGCATTAGATATGGAGACGACGCAGTATTGATATTAAACACAGAAAGAAAACAATAGCAGCTCCTACTGAAAGTAGTAAAGGAAAGAGAGAAGAAAAAAAAGAATGCGTGGTTGTTAGCAAAAAGAAGAACCCAACATGCAAATCACAAATTATATAAAGAAAAATCATACAAGTACAAAAAATTTAAATATCTCGGAAGTGTTTTAATAGTGGATGGGAAGTTCGAAACTGAAATTCGAAAGGTGCCTTCCAAAAGCTAATCAAACTATTAAGAAACATGAAAATTTCGTTAGAAACAAAGAAAAGAGTACTGAGCATACGTAGTAATTACGTAAAAACATTCCACCTATAATGGCTGTGAATGCTGAACAATCTCCTCACAGATAAAGAAGCAACTTAAAGAAACAGATATATGGTTCTAGAGAAACTTTGAAAATGTGGAACCCACAGGACAGACGGACGGGAAGAGGGACAAAGGAAAGAAACGTAGACATTAATTAGCGAGCTTCAGTAAATGAATGGCAGAACAGGGATTATAAGCTATAAAAATAGACAAAACATATTAGAAATGCAAAGTGTAGGAAATTGTGATGAGCCATGGTAGGTATGATCATTTAGAATATATTTTCCATCCATTTTCTTACTATTTTATTTCTCCTCGGGTTTCTAACGAACGTACTCTATTTGAAAGGTTGCAGAAGCCATAATGAGTGCAATCGGCACTGAAACTGATTTTAGATTTCCTTAAAAATTTGGAGAATACATCACTCTGAAAATTGCATCATTATAATATTCCGTTTTGAAGAGAGCGAGCTTTTAGAGTAAAATAAAACACATAAGTTCGGAATTTTAACAATAATTTTTGCACGTAAGAGCGAATCAATCAAAAAATACATTTTTAAAAATATTGTGTAGTTCTTTTATACAGATGGAGACTATTATAATTAACTGTTCCTGGCGTGTGTGTTTGTTTCTGTTATATATATATATATATATATATGTGTGTGTGTGTAAAGTAGATATGTTACTTAATAAAACAATAACAATCAAAAGAGTACCAATAAATTCTGTACGATAAACATATATTAATATTAATATTATTAACCATCTAACAGAAATGAAGTACAGAGTAAAAGATTTTAAGTTCGGAATTTTCAGACACACCTGTGTCCTTCACCGACCGACCGAGGAATTAACAGAGAAATGGGAATTACTCACCGACAGATGTTTTTGAAGATGGTGGATTTTCCAGAGGAAATCGTATTATTAGCAAAAGCCCAATCTCTGTCTGATTCCTCGATGTACGAAACATTCTATTAAAATTTTAATCGGTGTAAAAGCGTTATTGCTAGTTTTAGTCCGTGGGAATTGGGACTGTAAAAATAGATGAAGAGACTTATAGGTTGGGCATAGGGAAAGAGGTCTCGCGTGTAGCAAGCTGTAGTAAAAATTGTCGGACCAATTGTCGGTCAAGTGTAGAAAGATGTGCCGTAGTTAGAATATGATGTGATGAAAAAATAAGTGAGAAGGAAAAACTGAAAAAAAGGAAAAAATATATATAATAATAAAATATTCCTAATAATATATATATATATATATATATATATATATATATATATATATATATATATATATATATATTATGAAATGGACAAAGACCAACAGTTATTTTAAGACATTTTTATATTTATACATTCTTTTTATAGATACAAATATTTAAGTAAATACTCTGTTTATAATAAAGAGTATTAACAACATTTACCAGTCTGAATGTCCGAGAAATTGTCATAGAAAATATATAACTATATAACGCTATATGACGGTTCCGTATAGGATACACGTTCCATTCCTGTCGGAGGACGCATATTTTCTATGACAATTTTAATTTTGGGTTAAAAAAAATCTAATTATATTTTTGTTTTTTATTGTTTTTTTTGTTCTTACGGAAGTTGTATTGCATTATATATATATATATATATATATATATATATATATATATATATATATATATATATATATATATATATATTACTAATGATATTAATACCTACCGTATTTTCAGGCTTATGAGACGCAAATTTTTCCTAAAAAATACACTGAAATGCACGTGTGCGTCTTCCAAGACGAATGTTAGGCAACGCTCAGGCTCAAGTAAGCTTGGACGATCACCAAACTAGCTGGATTGATAGGGACATGGATTTTTATATTGAGTTATTGCACTATTATGTTAGCTATTTATCTTACTCAGCCTCTTATATGATGTTAGCTCCGTACTTATCTGTTATAAGTATTTCTAAGACTATAAACCTTCTTAGAGCCGAGCCACAAGCTTAAACATATTCATTTTAGTAACAGCAGCGGGTGCCTTTTTCCTCTCGACTAGAATGTAATTGCTATGCAAACAAAATCGGACAGGTGGTTAATATAAACGATATGTGGTGCCAGTATATGAGGGACGCATGGTGAATGTGTTCTTGTATGAAAATGACATATTTTCTTTGAAATTTCTTTCCAATATAAGGGTGCGTCTCCCAAACCGCAGGGTCTCGTAAGCCGGAAACTATTGGTAAATATAAATAATTACAAAGTGGATATTGAAGTCAACACCCTGAGGTGATATAGCATGACGATTGCGTTTATCATCAAACAGTTTTTTGTGGTACAGACTTTAATAATAGCTAGGAAAAGACCAAATTTATAAGGAATTTTTTAAAAGAAAAAGCTAAAAAAAAAAAAAAAAAAACAAGCGGTTTCGTCCCAGGACTTATCAAGTTTATTTTTCTAGGAATAGAAAATTTATAATGGTGTGTAAATTAAATTAACAATGCAATGGAATGGAAGAGAAAAAAAAAAGAAGAATTTTAAGAAACTAGTGTCCAATAACATTCAGACCCAGTAAGCATTCCCTCTGTTTACAAAGGGAAGGCCCACGGGATCTAATATACAAGGACTCTAGAACCTTGAGGTGAAATGTGGAGTGGGACCTAGATAAAATTAAAAAAGTGGTCCAAACTAAAATTAACTACACATTTCCTACTATTTACTATATGCTCAGCAATGGCAGAGCCAGAAGTAATGGTCAGTTGGCTTTTCCTGGCAGACGAATTCAAAATCCTGTTGGGTAAATCTTATTTTATTCTCGAATCCAAACGCTGGGACGTCCTCTCTATGTAGTCGAGTCCACAACTACACTTATATTGATAAATCACTGAATTAACAATGGAAGAGAAAACAGGACTGGTAAAAAATATTACACGAACATTCGCCGAAAAATAACAGCTATTGATCAAACGTGAAATTCGTGTAGATAGACTCTCACCCTCTGTACCACTATAGGGAAGACGCAGATAAACTGGGCTTTTATTAACAAAATGTGGCTTAACCCTATGAAATTTATTAATGGCGTCTTGGATAATGCAGTCTAAAACATCCAAAGTATCTCCGTTTTTAGAAAATGTCATCTAATATATATATAGTTTATTCAAATTTAGGTAATCCGTATGGGTAGACCTGAGGAGGATGATATCCAGAGAGCTCAATGTAAAATTCAGAGCATATATGTTTGAATAAAAGACACATGGAATCTGGTCTGTCTTTTATTCAAATATATATATATATATATATATATATATATATATATATATATATATAAAAAAAATATAGTCTTAAGGTGTGCTATATTTATAGGATAAAGTGCTCAATATCAGAGATAGAGCGTGTATAAATATAAAAGTGAACATAAAGTCAACACTTAGAGGCGACAGTCTGTTTCATGCTATATGCAATCGTCAATACCGAAATAATACCTAGTGAATATATATATATATATATATATATATATACATATATATATATATATATATATACTAGGTATTATTTCGTTTTCCTATTTTAATTGGTGGTATCATAATTATTAATTGAAGGAGGTTAGATTTATAATTCATTTTTGGTTTCTTATTGATGAATTCATGCGCACATTTCTGTATTTATGCGCCCATGAATACACACACTTGTACATCCTGAACGCGCGTAAATACGAATACGCATGAACACACACACACATGCATATATATATATATATATATATATATGAAATTGCGTACTCAGGCACATGTACATTTGTCTGTACTTTGGTATTAATAAACTAGTGCTTTAATGGTGAAGTTTTTTTTTTATTTTTAGGTACTAAGTTTAGTTTATAGATAAATGAATGCATACATACATACATATATATATATATATATATATATATATATATATATGCATTAATATCTCTATCTATATATCTATCTCTCTATCTATCTATCTATCATATCCGAAAATCCAAAAGATTATTCTTTATTCTTGATTGCTCGAATGAAAAGCTTGACTTTTTTGTGATTTTAATCGGAATAACCAAAGTGTCGCCCTTTTGTAACTATATAAAGAGAAGTAATATACAGACTTAATCAATAAACATTATTTGATGGTATCGATTACTGCTGTCATCAGCATCACCACCCTAGCTATTATCCATATTCTTTTCTTCAGTATTCTTCATTTCATACACTAAGTGCGATCGATCGGATGATGTCTCAAGATTCTGGTAAAAAAAAACAAACATACGGAATAAAAAAAACGTGTTGAGCTTTGAAGACGCAAAATAAATATCCTCAAGTTGATGGTGCCATGGGTGGATCAGGGAAAATGGTGTTTTCAGAAAAAAAAAACCTTGATATAAAAAGGAAGAATATATGTACTTAACTATTACCAGCGAGTTATTTTTCACTTCAAAAACAGCAGTGAAATTCGTTGCTGGTAAAAATAGCATCAGTAAGATTTTATACAGCATTGTTTGTATCGTTTATAAAAATAACCACCATAACTGATTTTGAAATCGTCAAAACATTATAGAGTAATTCATCTTCTGTCTACCTTGTCCTTTCAAGTGGTGGGCGTCATGGCTCTCCACAAAATACTATCCTTATAATTGTTAGTAAAATCTGTCTTTTCACTATTCCTCCAAATCCATGTACTCTAATCCATTTACTAAAGTTAGATAGATAGGTGATACGCCATTTCGCTCATTTTCTCTTGCCTGGTATACGCCCGATGAATGCCAAATCATCCAAATACTCTTTCCTCATTATGTGTCCCAGAAATATCAAATGCATCTTTTTGATTCTAAGTACGTATCAGCTCCCTTTTAGTTTCCATTTTCCTTAAAAATTTCCTCGTTACTTACATGTTCAGTCCATTGTATTCTCAGCATCCCCCTGTAGAATCACAATATTATTTCCTCAAGTCTTTTCTTCATCTCTGCCATATGGGAAGACGAGTAATATATCATAGTTAAGCAGTGCTTTGTTTCTTACGAGATCTTCTTGTTTCATAATACTTTACTTAGCTTTTGATAAACATTTCCGCCTCTCCAATGCACCGTAGGATTTCGGTGTCGCAGTTGAAATCTTCTGGTAAAACACATCCCAGATATTGGGAATTTATAGTCTTGCAGGTTATGGATTCGAAAGCTTTTTCACAGAGATTAATTCTTTTTATGGGACTACATAACTTCTCATCTGCTTTCTAGATTTGATCAATAATTCAATGGTCTGCCCATCTGTAAGAGATGAATCTATAAATTTCTAGCAGCGACTCTCTTTTCTCTGGTAGAAGAATAAATGTCAAAAGAGCTCTAAAATTCCATCTTGATTAAGTTCGTTTCATTTTTGAAAGTTCACTTTAGGAAATCTTATAGTTTCTTCGAAAAAGCGGAAAAATCGAGTTAACTGAAATTGAAATTTTACATCATCACGCCATCTTTCTGTTGCAGTAACCCATTTACCATTCTTTCCTCTGAGTTCGTCATCCATTATTACACAATGAAATCAGTCAAAAGTATGAAGTTGAATTTTGGTGCTTCCACTTTCTTTCGGGCAAATATTCTTTCTAATTGAATGACAATCGCATTCCTGCTTCCAGTGTTCACATTTGTAGTTTCCGCATCTATAACCTTTATGCTCTTCCATAAATTTTATTAATCAAGAACAGCTTTTCCGTCTGGTAGATGTCATGCTTCTAACTTAATTTCTTCAAACAAGATCTTGATATGCTTGGCCATCAATTCTTTTCCCTTCAAAATGCAATGACCAATTTTCTAAGTGTAGCGTATGCTTAATTTTTTAACAGTTTCATTAATAGTGGGTTTGTAAATACCAGATTGAGAAGTTGTCTCAAAGTCAATCCGTTTTTGGCTGAAAAATATTTGCCTCTTTGCTGGTTGATAAGTTTCAAGATGATACTAATTTTGGTTGCTGTTTTGGTTTTGCTATACTTGTTTCTTTTTCTTGTATGGTGTTCTTCAGAACTTTTCGACGGTTTATATTCAATCTCCAATTGAATCACTAATTCGGATCTTGAAGTAAAGCTGCTGTTACCTTTGTTGAAGTTCGCTCCACGGTATTTTTTCCTTTGGATAGATGAATAGATTTCGAACTTGTGCTCTTTACAGTTGTATATCCACTGTGCCCTTTGCATTGAAGATGATATAACAGTCTCTACTCACAACACAGCCATTCAACATTTCTTCTGTTTTGTCTAAAATGCCAGTCAATAGATCATGTTTTTCTTGTTTCACACATTCATCATAAGTATTCAGCTTTGCATCTTTGATTTGAGATGATAAATTTCAGAAATTTAATATCTTTTGCAATAAACTTGTTATTTTTAACAATTTCCTTCATACGTCCTTTTCTTCTTTTGATGCAGACACTAAGTAAAAGATGGCGACAAACAATTTGAATTATAGAGTGTGTTTTCCTGCTTTAATTTTCCCTGGATTTTTCTTGGAGATTGTTTCTTCTTTTCTCATATGATTCTTCAAATCTTATGACATCGTTCAGATCTTCCTGTTTCTATCAGTGGTAGAAGTACTTTTATGAGAGATTCTAGGTTAAAAATTAATACTGGGTGTTTTTCAGCAATTTCAAAAAAAGCTTATATAATCTGAAAAAATATTTGATCCCGACAATAACAGACTTTTGCCATTCTCCTTATCTAAATGAAAAACTAAGTAGCGCCCACGCTTATATAGTCTCACCCAATGCATATCATAAATTTCTAGAAATTTTCGAAGAATTTAACAATTTCTAGATGTCTTTAAAATGTTCTAGAATTTTCCATATATTTCTAGAAAATTACAAAAAGATCTAAACGGTTTCATAAACTTTTAGAAAATTACAAAAAGTACTACAGGGTTTCATAAATTTCTAGAAGAAATTTATAGAAAATTTCAGAAATTCATATTACTACTATACTTATATACCTTTTTAAAAAATTCTTGATGGTGGTGGTGGGGGTAACACTTTTTAAAAATAATCTCATAACTCAAATGCATAGCAAATTTTTATATATATATATATATATATATATATATATATATATATATAGGTAACTATACTCGTTTCAAAAAACCCTCGAATTTTTGATTTGCCAATAATCAAATCAATCTCGAGGGAAAAAGGGTTTTAAAAAAAGAAAGAGCTAGAAACATGAAAGTCTGTCGAAAAAAATCGCACAGATGCAGGTTTGAAGTCCAAAAAAAAAAAACCCGACACAAGTAAACAACTAACTAACAAAAGAGCTCAATACAACCGCAGACCTAGATAAACCTAGTGAGCCAGACAACCTACCTAAGTTTCACCTAAACGGATCGTCATGGAAAGCCCTCTCTCTCTCTCTCTCTCTCTCTCTCTCTCTCTCTCTCTCTCTATATATATATATATATATATAAAATTTGCTACGAATTTGAGTTATGACATGTCGGAAGTTTTTCAATGCTGAAAATAGTCTTCAAATGAACATTCTTACTCACCTATAAGAGGAAAGAAATACGCATCAGGGGCAACTGAGTCAGAAAAAAAAATTCATAAGATCAACAGTAGCAGACCGTACAACGTCCGCAGCATTGTTCAGAAGAAATACTTATATTTGCTATGTCAACACTGACCGTTCCGTATAGTTTCTTTTGTATTTCTAGTTTGTCTTCCACTTATACAACATCATCGTATATGTATTCATTGTTTTTGCGCAGTGGTTTCGTGGTGGCTTAATTTTCGTTCAATTTTGAAAATACATTCAGCTTCAGGTGACAGTCTTTTCCATATACATCGTAGACGAGACAAGAGTATTTTATTTGTCCACACTAGATCATCAGTGACATCGGAGCTGGGGTCTATAACTGGCAAATTTTGATCTACTTCTACTTTTTGGAGTGGATGTTCATTTATTTACGTCCAGAACAAGGTTTAAATCATTATATGTTGGCATGTTGGGCGATATATTTTCATAATCGTCACGTGTGTATAATAATTAGCTGAAACTAAATATATGACTATGAAGAAAATATTTTGATCCAGTAAATAATATTTGTCTTTCCATTGATTTTTTTGCTCTATTCAAAATCCACCTTTTCAATGTTTTTCTAGATTTTCACTGTTGTTGTCTCTTTTACATCTCTTAACATCTTTGCTGTCTTCATTAAAAAATTAAACCTAATAAAACACAGTCGTCAGGTTTAAGGACAATAATAAACCTGCTCCAATAATATGTATCTCGATCACGCATAGAAAATAAAATATTTGAACCGAAGCGAAAAAAAATGCAAATAACTTCACCAATTAAAAGCGACTAGATTCGAATCTGATCAAAGCAAGGCAAAATTTATAATGAAGCGGAAACTTAGCGCGTCAAAGAAAGGATTTTATGACAGATACGTTTTCTAAGAAACAAGTAAAACGAAATGTGTAAAAGTAATTTGCCGTCAGTTGTTGATTTGAATAATTGCATATAAAATTAGAAAATATTTTTTTTCAATGTTAATTTATTGACAGCCTCATTAGTGTCCAATCAGATTTTTTCAATTAATTTAAAATGTAACTTCTTTAATCAATGGATATTTTTAAATTCACGCCAACATATTTAGATAATGATACTGCTGCTGCTGATGTTAATCATGATGATAATTATAACACCGTTATTTAATATAAAAGTGTTTAAGATATCAAAAAATATGACGCTAAGGATTAAAATAATGCTTGAATCGATTATACTTCAGACGAAAAACGCGAAAATCATTATTTACGTTTTCACTATAGTATTCACATTTGATGTTACTTTTACAACGTTTCGACCGCTGTAGATTTCAGTCTTCTTCAGATGCTTGTTGATACAGATAAACGAAAAACACTACAGCAAGCTATAATCACCCCGAAATATTACTACAGTTATAACCGCCAAAAGTAAAAGCAATAATGACTGTGACACCTACTACATTGATAATTTGGGACTCAAACTAACACAAGAGCTCAACTAAATCCTGGATATACGATCACTCTGTAAAGAATCTTCAGAAATATTCGGCTCCGTGTACTGACCCAGAAATTATAAGGCTTACCTGCTTTTCTCTATATCTAAAAAAGAAAAATCAGACCAAAAATATTGCAATATTGCTGCTATATGTTGAACGGAGCTGCCCAATACATATTCCCTGTGTGTGATGAATTGTTTTTTTACCCTTCAACTGTTTTGTCACAAACAAATCGTGGCTAGACACAGGCTACATGATCGTTATTCTCATAGCAGAGATGTTCGGGCGAACTACATTCCTCGCTTCCATCAGTTCAGACTTTCACAACCAGGACCCGCCAAAATTGAATCAGATCACCGTTTCGTATTGTATAGGGATATTTACTATTCAAACAGTTTCTGTGCTGGAACAGTTGTAGTGTATAACTTACTCCCGATGGGATGCTTCCCTTCCACTACCCTAACCCTAACCCTTAAAACATCACCTGATTGGTATCTTCATTCTATGAGTAATAGTAAGCAAGAAATTATAGCAACATAAAATAAACAAGAAACAATAGCAGGTAAACCCTTTCAGGGTCAATATTCTGCCCGCATCAAACAAGCTGATGCAGAAAAAAACCCGTACCCATCAGTGGCTACGTAGTGCAAGGTTAAAAGCTGAGCTGAAGTGTTTATTATTGCTGCACAAGACCAATGCTTACTAGAAATTATCAAGCTCACAGAGTTAAAATTGTGTTAGGCCAAAATGCAGATTCTCTAATAAATATCCAGAAAGAATTGACCATCTTATATCAGGTTGCCTGATATTGGCGCTGACTGAATATAAAACCCGGCATGACAGAATGGGCTAATATTTGCATTGGAAAATATGCAACTTTTACTGAAAGGGAACCGCAAGAAATTGGTAAGAACATGAACCAAGAGCCGGTTAAGTAGATAGGATCTTTAACAATTTCATGGGACTTTAAAATACACACAAACGGAAAAATCAAAGCTAATCGCCCAGATATTTTGATCAGAAAAAATACATTCCTTCTTATTGACATGGCAGGCCCTGCAGACTCTAATGTATCTTTCAAGATCTTCAAAAAAATTATTAAAATACAAGAATTTGGAAATCGAATTTTCCAGAATGAGTACATCAGCAGCTCCAGTTGAGTTGGAGCGCCCGGATTGATTGGAAAAGATCCCAATAGACTCATTAAAGGGATTCCTGGTAGACCATGCCTTAAAGAAATAAAAAAAAATTGTACTCACAAGAAGAGTTCACTAGAAGTGTTTTATGTATGTAAAATATGTGTGAACTTATGTGTTTGTTTCTCCTCAGAAAATGCTCAGAGGAAAATGTCATGGTGCCATTTTAGACCTTAGGTCTCCTGTTGGGATCCGGAAAGAAATGAGTATACAGCAGATATAAAACTATGTAAAATAATAATAATAATAATAATAATAATAATAATAATAATAATAATAATACCAAAGGAAAGCAAAGACACATTTGATTACAGTAAACAGTATATTCTTTGGAAGACGAACCAATATTATTGTGTGGCCGTATGCGGGAGTGTGGTATGAAGGTACTATGATATAATTATATAACATGTTCTTGAGCTAAAGATTCAATGTTAAAGATTAATTCCGACCAATATTGAAACGCTAGTAAACTAGATGTTGTGATTTAAGCCTACAAACAAAGAATATCTTCCAAGAGAAATGTCAGTGCCATTATATATATATATATATATATATATATATATATATATATATATATATATATATATATATATATATATATATATATTTTTAAACGTACATAACAAAATAAATAAACATTAGCATCTTGAAAATAATGAAACGATAAATCTACTGCTATAACTATAATAATTGGAGCTCGGGTCCATCACACAAAATACAACCAAGAAAAGTAACAATGCCACTGTCAGACCCTGTTTACAAGGGTTCACAAAATTACATTTTTTTGTAAATGCGCATCTATCCAACCGAGTATTATCAATGTAAAGTTAATAAAACCACTGTATATATTATGTATCCCTTACCATCAGCATTTTTGTAAACAAAATGTATTTACAACTTCGTCTCATCCTAAGTCTAATATAATGACTTTTTAAATTGTTCATCTCAAGCAAGGCGTTAAGACGCCAGTGTTTGCTGAGAGTGAAAGAACTGAAAACATTAGGACGATAAAAAGAAGTCTAGATTAAAAACGACAGAAGTTGGTTATTGACGTTACATTTAGATATTTGAAGATCATAGGTGACAGGAAAGAAGGAAAAGTTCCACACTCGAGATATGCGAGAAAAGAAAACATTAGAATATAACATACATGTAGTTATATCTAGCTATTTCAATAGTAAAATGATGAGACCTATCTGCCAATCTAGTACTACGATTACATTCATTAAAAGCAGGTACGAAATTGGAAAGCTCATAAAAAAATTGCTATGGAAATATTTAAAGTAAAGGCATGTTTCGGAGGTGGTAAACTGAGTGTAATTGAGATGCTAGGTCAGGACGGATAATATTGCATACCATTCTTTGGATTCTATCAGGAATGTTGAAATATATAGTACAACCAATAGATCAGATGTGGCAGAAATATTCAATACATGAAAAAATGATAGACTTATTAATGCACAAGCTGCATTCTGTCGAACAAATATTGTCCGGCATGACAAAGTGAATCCAAATTTCCTCGCAGAGACCCTGAAATTGATTCAATATAATCGTTCTGCTTAATTTCATTGGAAAACGCAAGAGCGCGGATTGCAAGAAGTCACTCTCTTGAAGGTTAGCATTAGCCATATGCTGATAGACGTCAACGATGGTTCTCTATGGTGATTAAAAGTAGCATTAATAATATGACAATGGCAATAAGATAACTAAAAGATATTAATTAATAAATAATAATAATAATAATAATAATAATAATAATAATAATGGAACTATGAAAACCTCAAAGATTATCGGCCGAAACCATTCGTTTGGTTGAAAAATATGGTAGAGGCAGTCTGCGTCGACATGATGAGAAAGGACACCATGATAGAATGAATCGAAGTGATCGTTATTCTTAACAAGCACAGACTAATCACCAAAAGAAAAAAAATAATAAATTTGAGAAGATTATAAGGAAAATGAAAAAAAATACAGGGTCCGATGGATATGTTGTTATCAAAATGGCGCAAAAATGAAAATACCACTGACATATCACTTTAACAGATATGTTTACGAAAATTACACAAGAATATCTTGAAATAGTAAAGAGTAAATTTATTTCATAAAATCGCCATTGGCTTCAACCACAAACTCCAGACGATTTTGAAATCACCTGCAACTCTTCTGAACGGTCTCCTTATTCAACATGGTGAATGCTGCCATAATCCTTGTTTTTAGTTCAGCTTTCGTGTTAACATTTTTTTCTTTTGGTCTCTCGATCAGCTTTGATCCACATAAAATAAATAAGTAGAGAAGTTGCCGTCTGCTGAGTTAGGTGGTCAGATATAAAGGGTGAAGTGGTCGTAGAAATTGTCTGACAAACTACGATTATGTTCTACTGGTTGTGTGTCATGGTGCAGAGTCCTGTTGGATCTTCCAGCTATCATTCTCTTGACCTAGTGTAGCACTACTTCCCCAAGGCACTTAATGTAGGCATCTGTGATTCATTTGAGGCTCTGTAGGAAGATGAATGGAGGCATATCATCGCCATCACTAGTGATCACTCGAAATGTTAACTGGATATATTATCCAATTCTTTCCCATTCATTCACTCTGGAATGTTCGTATTTGAGCTTCCGCCAGGAATGCCAAGCAGTACAGCATGCCGTTTCTAAATTCCTGGCAGAGTAAATAGTGTCATGGTGCTCTTTTTTTCTCACAGATGGTTTCCAAAAGACACAACTATACGGTACAGTCAACAAAATCAAAAACATTATAAAAAATATAAAATAGCGATAATTTACCCATCGCACACGTCATATTGCTGTTTCTTTTTAACAATCTTCCAAAATACCGTGTTACCAATAAAAAAAATAGGATATGGTGAAGAAGCGAAAATATTGACACTATCATGAAAAGAATATTATTAAATAAACACATATTTAAAATGACCTCAATAATTAATTCAAATTGATGATTAGGATTGAAGAATGAAAGAAATGTCAGAATTCTGATACACTGAATAATTATGAAACTGAATGACTAATAAATAATATGCACGAAAATAGAATCTCAACTAAGAAAAGAGAAGACCGATAGAGATAAGGAATAAGGGTAGGAAATGAAAACAAGGAATAGTTGAAGCAATATGAATAAAGCGGACGAGACAGCGACATTTTGGTAAAATAAGATATGATAAATACAGAGTTTTTCAGAGAGCAGACAAAGCAATTTAAGTAACTGACTTGAATTTAACTAACCTAAGCGAGGAACTTCGCTGAAGTAATCATAAAACCAATAAAATATAGAATCTATTAAATCTCCTAATCTACTGAATAAACATATTCACTATTATGACCAAGAAAAAACGAGAAAAAAGTTCTAGGAGCAGAAGTGTCAATATTAATTAAAGGAAATTTCAAAACGAATAAAAATATAAACTTGGAGAAAGTTAAAGATATATAAATTAGAAAGGAAATAACGACAAAATAAATGTAAATAAGTTTAAAGTTATTAACACTTATGTTTATATAATAATTTAATGATATTAATTGACGTAGTGCAAAGAATAGACAGGAAGATGAGAAAACTTGTTAGCCTGTTTTATACTTATAATTTCAAGGCAGAATTTGAATGTCTCTACCTAATCTAAGACAGCTGGGTATAATAGGAACGGTCCAACTGACACTTGCGTATACAGTCACACACACATAGTTGGACGATATTTACAACGAATAAAATTAATGATTTTCAAAGCTTATTATTTTGAATTGAATCAAGAACTACATTGAAGAAGGAAAGGCAAACATTCAAACATGATATTCAGCTAAACAAAGCAGAAGGAGAAATAAAATAACGGACGTCAAAGTCATTTTACAAAACTAGAATTGAATTCAGGAAACAACTAGGAAGAAACATTCTTCTTCCTCTTCGATGTGCCGTGTGCCTTCAGGGCGCAGGTGATTATGGCTCTCCACAATTTTCTGTCCTTTGTAATTTAATATGTTGCCTTTTCTCTATCTCTCCTAATACTTTTTCTTGCAGCCACTCGCTTAAGGCTATTACTTGCATTATTCGCTGCTTTCCTTCGTCCTTTTTGCTTTCAATGGGTCATGTGGGTGTCAAATTTTCCACTCCCTCTTTCGTCATTATATACTATAGAAATTTTAACTCATTCTTAATTGGGCGTTAACCAATGCCTGTACAAATCATTGTAATACACTGGGTTGAATCTAGTAAGAAAACTAACTGTTGGCCTCATCTTTATTGCCATATTCACGACGTTTCGGCCGTTGTACGCTCTGGCCTTCTTCAAGAGACTAGAATTTCGAACTGAACCCATTATTTCATGCACCGGGGTAATTTGTACTAGTTCCACGTTTTATGCCTCTTTCAGATGCCTGAGTTAACTCGCTTTAACTTAACTCTACATGTCTCTGTTCACCACTACAGTAACCAGGTATTGAACTTACAACCTTTTAGATCAAGTCACTGGATTCAACTAACGCCTTTATACACTGCCATCATTTGAAAGAGATCGGAGCGTACAACGGCCGAAAGGATGTGAATATTGCAATAAAGATGAGGACAACAGTCAGAAAAATGTAAATAATGTAAGCAATTAAAATATCTCATCTCAGAAATATAGACAGAGAAATAGAAAGGTTTATGTTTGAAGATCAAGATAAAATTGAACAACATAACAGAAACAGAGAGAAAAATAAACTCGTGTATTAACAAATATATATATATATATATATATATATATATATATATATATATATATATAAGAAAAAAGGAAATAAAAACATTTGTGGGATATGTGTGTTTATGTGTGTGTGTGTGTGTGCGTATGTGCAAGAGTGTGTCAAATTATTTGATGAAATTTAGTAATAGGCTTTTTCGTTTTCTACGTAAAGCATCCCCACACAGAGAAAGCAAAAGATAGAAAGATAGAGAAAGATCTTTCCTTTTACATCGCGTATTACCACGATACTTAATAGATGTTAAGTAAATTTCCCTGTCAGATAAATTGGAAAAATTCCTCATGAGAATTACTGAGAGTTTTAAGAAGGATTAAGAAGAATCATACTAATAAAATAATAAGTAAAATCGAGGGAATCCATCTTTAGTGCTAATGAGTACAATTCAGATATAAAAAAAAAATCCTCGACGATCCCCCAAGCAAAATATTTACTTACATTTGGTCCCAAATGAAAGCCTTCGATGATAAATCAGCAAATGAAAACAAATAAATAATAATATTATTAATAATATTTCTTACAGAAAAATAGTTGCTTTATGACTTTTCCAGTGTCCACTTTGGAAATATATTTGTAAACAAAGAAAATGTTTAATCACAGGCGTAGTTATATCAATGAAAGTATTGAAGACGAAAGTAAGCGAAAATTTTAAAAAAATAAATGACTTCGTCTAGGAATGTCCGAAGAAAGAAACTATACTGGTTAGAAAGAGCACCGTCGCTCACTCAGTGTTGACCCTGTTGTCCGAGTGTAATGTAGATTTTATTTTCTGATTCAATGAATGTTGTGTTTAAAAACCGTGTACCATATTCGTAAATGTAATAAACGGTAGATGACTACCAGGCTTCCAGCTATTCTGTTCAATTCTTTGTTTTCTTTTCGGTTGTTTTATTTTATAGAAAATATTAATAATTTAACCATTACCTCCTTGAAGTCACACCAAATAAGTTGTGTGACAGTAAGTGATCTTCAACATATTTTCACCGTTGTCTCTCCATAGGAGAGTTACAGTTAAGAAAAGAGGCCGTTCTATTCCTGATATTGAAATATGTCAGCAAGAAATAAGCAGCAAAAAGAGGTATGTTCGTAATTTTCATTCTGAATGGTAATAACAGAAAATTTGGCTCTCCAGCCGGAAAATGAAAAAGGCGTTATTTTGTTTCCCGTCTTTGCTGTTTGGAGTTGATGTAATGTCGACAGGATATGGTTTTAGAAATATAAACAAAATGAACTAAAAATCTGACAAACCTCAGAAGTCAAAGAAGCGTTTTGGTTTCCCTGTCAATTTTAAGAAATGTAACTTTTAAGGACAAACTCAATGAAGCATACAAACTTTCAATCAATGAGAATAACTTGAAGGTTACAAACCGTGAAGTTTTATCCAAAATAATAGACTATATTTTTTTTGTATAAACTTGAAACTCCCTTACATGTACATGGTGAAAAATATGATTCAGTAAATACATAGATATTTAGAGAATTATTAATTTTTGCATCTGAATTAGATCCAGTTTTAAATAATCGCTTAGAAACCAGCACAGTTTTCAAAGCAGTTTCTAAGACCATTCAGAATGTGATGCTTGACTACCTACTACAAATATACCATGAGAAGATAAGGACAGAAATTAGAGAAGTTTCATTTATAGCTATCATTGCTGATGACCACAGATAATTCAGAACACACTCAAATGTTCATTGTCCTAAGGTACGTGTTGAATTAAGGAATAGAGGAGCGTTTTTCGGGATTCTTTATTCCAGAAAATCAAACTGCACATGTCATATCAAAACGTATTCTATAACAATTAGGCATAATCCTTCAAGGAAATAGACAACAACTGTTAGCTCAGACATTTGATGGTACAAATGTCAAGGAAGACAAAAAAAAGAATGGGTTTAAGCAAAAATAAAAGCGGTTTACAGTAGTGCACATTTCATTCACAGTTATGCATATCAATTTAATGATGACAAATGCAGCAAGGATCACACGGAATGCAAGAATATTTTTCTCTAATATTTTGGCTATTCTACCATTCTTCCTAAGATCACCACAACGTGTAACCATTCTTAAGGAGCATATGCACATCAGCATTTCACGTCCATCCTCTACAATGTGGAACTTTAACATACGGACCGTCGACAGAGTTCATGAAGATTTGCAACCTTTACAAGGCCACCTTACTGAAATTAAGTCAACATTAAATGCTGATCATACCTTTGCCGAAGCAACAGGAATTTTACAATAACTGAATTATGATAACTTCATGTTTTGCTTAGAGCTTTTGTCATCATGCCTCATGTTGAAGTAATTTACAACCAAATGCAATTTTGTGATTAAAGTCAATGAATATATAATCGATATCAAAACTGCTATTATAGAATTAAGAAACTTGAAGTACGGTGAAGCAAGTGTGTGACTACATATGTGTTGATGTAATGGACAGATATTCTTCCACTAAACACTTAATATCTGGTAAATTGTTCAACAATAAAAGCTTCACTAGTTTTAAGAATGAACTACCTACAGAAGAGATAGTACTGACCATTAAATCATATCCAATGATTATAAAAGAAAATCTTGAAACAGAACGAAAAGTATTCTATTGTAGATCCGATATGCATACATATTGCAAATTAATTGAGCTACTAAAATCTACCTTTGAAAACAATGTAGAAACTGATAAGAATCCTCATGATAATTCTCATGACTATATCAGAGCCAGAACGTTGCATTTCAACAGTGAAAAGAATAAAGACACTTGCAATGCTTTCATTGGAGGAAAATTTCCTCAACAATCATTCAAGGATCAAGGAAAAAAAAACTATTCACATTTTCACTGAAAGTAAAGAAAGAAGAATGGATTTCATTTATAAATGAATGCATCAAGATTGAACTGTAATAATTTATAAGTAAAACATATTTCGTTTAGGATTTTATCAAGTATATACATAAATGTTCATTATATGTGTTTGTTTTGTTTATATATTAAAATAATGGCTTTTCTGAAGCTGCAACCCCCTGATTTTAGACACGGGTCAACACTGTATCCTACTCATAGGGAATGGACGAGGTTATGTCCAACAGTCAGTGTAGAGAAAATCAGCCCTTTTTCGACACAAGAAAGGTTCATTTATTTAAGAGGTACTATAAATATACTAAATATTCTTGCTTCTAAAATCGCCCACTGAATCAAAAAGGCAAGTAATAGTTTCGGAAAACTAGAGGGGCATCAATATATTTAGGATGAAATTTTGATTGTGATGAAGCTGAAGTCATGAAATACTTGTGTTTTTTCTTCTATGTTGTATAATACCCGACTCAGAAAAAGACGTGAATGATGATGGCTCCCCCACAAATTCTTTGTAAGCAATGTTTGCCCCCCTCTTACATTTCCTTCCATTTTTTGATATCCATTTACACAAGTTATTCGCTGTTTCCCCCCTCTTCATTCTTTGCCGTCAGTTTGTCATTTGACTGTCATATACTCCATTTCCTTTTTTCTCCATTATACATATGTTCAAAAATCTCAACTCTCTTTTCGGTTTTGAAGACAGGCTTCCTTTTTGTTCGCATTTTTCAGAAAAAAAATCCAACTCAATTCCCTCTCACGGTATTCTCACCATCCTTCTGCAGAAACACATTTCCACTGTCTCACGCTTATCTCTGAGAAAGCTGTCAAACATTCACTGACGTATAAGAGGACTGATATTACACAGCAGTTCAGCACTCTTTTCTTTGCTTTTAGCTAAATTTTTTCTGTGTCTTAACACTTTGTTTAGTTTTGGAAATACAATTTCGCTATTCAAGTGTGAATTCAGATTTCGCTTTCATATTTTTCATCGGCTGTTTTAAACATATTTTAGTTAAATTTCTGTTTAAGCCTCGTTCTGGCATCTTCCATTTGTAACTCACATCCTGTCCGACTTGCTAACGACTCTACATTGTTCAATTAAAATTTAATTTTCCTTCTTACTTATGGCTTCCTTTTATTATCTTGTCGACGTATTTCTGTGGTGTCATCTGCACATCTTGTTAACACTTTTCCCGCGCATAATGAATATTATTAGCTTTTCTAGTTGACTTAGGATTAGGATTTGCTGAATAAATCTACTGATGTCTTTGTGCCTTATGTTTGTGCGTAATGCCTAGAAAACATACACTCACTCACACACACACACCATCACACACACACGCGCATATGAATATAAATCATCTGAATCCAAAATAGACACACTATAATTATTATACATTTATATACATAAAGCAGTATTTACGGTATTTCAGCTAGATTTTGAATCTGTTAATTTCTTGCAATGGATGCTTCGTTTCTGTGAATCCCGAACGTTGCACATTATCCTAACTTTTGTTTAACAAATTCAATGCGCGTAAAACGTGATTAACCAAGAAAAATCAAACAGCACAAAAATAAAAAAAATACCAGAATTACTCACTTTCATCTTCTTCCTATTTCATTCTCTGATGAAGCTTTAATAACAGTGAAACATCTTATAGTGATAAGTATTTCATACATGTTCTTTCTCTTATCATAAAAGTATATGCACATGTAGGAAATGGAAGAATAAAACACATATAACTTTCTAATACAAGAGCTACCATTCGTAGAACTGTGTTTGATAATTTCAGGGAGATATTTTTTTCTGTTTGTACTGAAACCAAGAGAAACACTCGGAAAATAAAATATGTTTTTCCTGTCTCTTCTCCAAAGGAAATCTAGCAATGCCACTTGCAACGTAATAAATTGTCTATAACTTTATGTAAAAACTGAATGCAACATGAAACAATAAAGGAAAACAGAGTTGGTCAATTTTTATCATGAAATAATATCCTTTCAACACGTTTCCAAAACTACCAACTTTACAGGTGCCAAGGTAAAGTTAGTGCTAAATATATCTGACTGTTTATTGGCTTAACTTTTACTTATTCAGCATTCCAACTAACCAACCAGAGAACGAAATATGGTCTTACTCTCTAAGGACATGTCCAGAAGAAGCTATCAAGTTAATCTTAATTTCCAACCCACGCGCTGTTTAATCCCACAAGACATTATGAATTACGTGGGCATTTATTGGCCATTCCACAACTAGTAACATGTAACAAAATCGGTAGTAATTAAGAAAATCTATGCCCATTATATATATATATATATATATATATATATATATATATATATATATATATATATATATTTTATATACGCACACACACACACACACACACACACACACACACACACACACACACACACACACATATATATATATATATATATATATATATATATATATATATATATATATATATATATAGCGACCGAGCTAGCTAGCTAGATAGATAGATATGGGAATGTGGGTTAAGATCTCTACATAACTTCTGACTGATGATGGGTAATTGAATGAAAAATAATTTCTTAGGCCTATATAATTTTATTCTTGGAATTATACACACACATATATATATATGTAGATAGATAGATAGATAGATTGAGAGAGAGAGAAAGAAAGAGAGAGAGAGAGAGAGAGCGTGTGAAACACAAATATCGTTTATAATTCTCCATTAATCTAAAGATTGGAAATGTAGGACTTAACTTTAGCGCTATACACACGCGCACACACTCACACAGGTTTGAAGATTTTTCTCGAAGTCCGAAATTGACTTTTACTCCATCTGTATATATATATATATATATATATATATATATATATATATATATATATATATATATATATATATATACTCATAAGAAAAGGAAATTGAGAGAGATTATAAGAGAAAAATATGAAATGAAAAGGAACGAAATAAAAAATAGAATGAAAAATTTCAAATAAATAATGCAGGATGAATGAAATAGAAGATAGAAAGAACAAGTAATAAAATACAAATGAAATAAAAAGAAAAAAAATAAAGAAAGAGAGAAAGAAAAGAAGAAAACCAAAACAAATACAAAGATCGTAAAATAAGGAAAAGAAAAAAAAAGAAATTGAAAACGAAAAACTAAAGAGGAACAATTACAGAAAGGAATGAAGTATAACAGAAATGAGGAGAAGTGTTAAAACGAAGAGAGAGAGAGAGAGAGAGAGAGAGAGAGAGAGTCAGAAAAAATGGTGGTTTTTGAAAGTTATTTGAAATAAATAAATAAAAAACTTAATCTATGATTAAAGGATACAATGAGAGAAATGAACAAATAAAATAATTAAATACGAAACAAAAGGAAATATTTTCATTTTGTTGCATACGAATAGAAACATACGTTGTTGAAAGATGACCGAAAACCTATCAACCTCCAGCCAACACATAGTCTTCGAACTAAAATATAAATTTCATTTATTTGCACAGTTAAATTTGTATAGTTGCCTTCAAATGCAATAAAAGAAACATAACCAGATATATTTGTCAGTGTGAATTTTTCTTTGTATTATTTACAATATTCGGACAGTTATCCTCATCTTCATTGACAACGTTTCGGCAGATGTACGCTATTCAGGTGACTGGAATACTTACGACAGTTGTACCTTCTTCAGGTGACTGGAATTTCGAACCGAACACTTTATTTCATTTACCGGGGGTGATCGCCATGGTTCCACTTGCCATGCCTCTTACGGATGTTTAAGTTACTTACCTTTAACTCAACTCTCCAAGTCTTTTGGTTTACCGCTGTCTGGTATTGAACTCACATGAGGATACATGGCCCACTGGATAAAGGCGTTAGTTAGATCCATTGACTAAACCGAAAGAGTTCTGAAGTCTCGGATGTGTAAATTCACGAAACGTCAACATTAAAAATGAAATTATCATCGGACACTTAAAAGTTTCGCTTATAAACTTATATTTACTCTGATTCGTACGAAAATTAAGTTTATTGCTTCCAAAAAGATTTAGAAACAACACACTGTTATATATTTTCAAGCGCAATTTCCCAATATTCAAAAAACATACACGAGTATGGAGAAAGTTTTGTTTAGTATGGTGGCCTGTAATGACATTCGGGAGAATATAGCCGTTGGGCTTCCAGCGTATGACGATAAACTAAATCCGCATCCTGGTTAAGACAATAAACTGCGCCTAGCAGCAAGGCCTCTGCCCAGAAACTTTTGAGGAGCATGGAACGACCTCTTAATTGCTGCAGTTCCAAGGTCCACCCTGACACGGAGTGGTCGCACCTGTTAGTGGCCCAGCTATGGCCAAATAGTTAAGCACGAAACTGGATGAAACTATGAAAGTGTAAAAATAGGTCTTAATAAATTATTACCAGCAATAATTTTTTTTTAAAAAAAAACAGCTGTACATTTTCGAGGGAAAAAATACAACCAGCAATACATTTTTTTGAAAGAGATTATTAACAACAATACATTTTTGAAGGAAAAAAAATATTACCATAAATAGATTTTTGACAAAATAAAATATTACCAGTAATAAAAATCTTGCCGGCATTAAACAAACCATTGAGGTTGATAAGCCGTAAAACATAACAAACTAAACCAAATAGCGACCGGGTGCTTCCATATTGTAGCTTATGCATTAAATGACCATAGATTTCAAAATAACCTACTGTACTAAACGACTGTCTCATTTACTGAATAGGATATTGAATAGGATATTCATTGAATACATTGACCAAAATATCATGGTAACAAACTAAATAACTAAAAGATTGAGTCAAGTTGTTAGAATTAATCATGTTATATTAATGATTCCTCAAGTTAAGACATAATTTCTTCCAAAACGCACTTTGCTTGACAGATTGACGGAAACACATCAATTCCTTCTGTGAATGTTTAGCAGAATTAGCATTTGTTATTCATGTCAATTGCATATTGAATTTTCAATAAAATTTCGAAATTTTGAAGGCGATTTTTAATGCTATTTCTTAATTAAATCTCTTGTTTTACAAACACTTGTCAGAGATTTCATGCAAAATGGAATGGTGGTTTTAGATGAACTATTAAAAATATGATGAAAGAAATAAAAACAAATGAAGTTTTTAATTTACTCGGAAAAGATTAAAATGCTGTTAACACCTGTATTGAATTTTTCATAAATTCAAATTTTATTTAAGATTAGTCTTTTTTAGTAATTACTCTTGCAGTGAAAATGAATTCCTTTTCTAACAACGGTCATTATTTTGTCATGAGAAGAAGGATAATGTCAGAGATTTTCACTAGTAAATATGAAACGTCTGTCGTTAGTCGATAAGTTTTTAAAAAGTTAGTAATTATGATTTTTGATTATAAAAATTTTTATGGAATAACCTTTGTGATTTATCTGTTTATTGCTCTTTTGTATCATAAAAAATCGGAAAGAAAATTGAAAGAAGAAATCCAAGAATCTAGAACTAAAATTCAAAAGGAAATCTCATCAATAACTGATCCGGAAAACTTTCACACACATTGCTGCCCAATTTTTAAATTTATATATACTCATAATACATCATTTGGGTTGAATTGCTGTTTATTTGTACCCAGACCGACTGACACTGAGTTCCGATTCTACAATTAGTGAATCTGAATATAAGTTCTGGGGCACCAGGTTATTTTGACATTCGGATTTGACACCTAGGGCAGAGTATAATTTCGTATCTAATTGGGTAACTATAGTACATATTGATGTCACCATAGATCAACTTCTTTTAAATTAAAAGGATTTTGAATGGCTTCAAATTCGATTCAGACATATGGCGTTGCATCACATGAATCGCGTACGGCTTAACCTTCAGAGATAGAATGGGAAACAGAGAAAGTAGGAGGCAATGAGATTTTATATGCAAGAGTTTTAATTAATAAATCTGCAGGCTTACAGGTACATATGTGCAGTGACAGTGAAGCAAAAATACATGTTTTCTGTCATGGTTAGAGATCTAACTTATTGCTCCACTTATGAATATATATATATATATATATATATATATATATATATATATATATATATATATATATATATATATATATATATATATATATATATGTGTGTGTGTGTGTGTTTATATATTATATGCGCGGTACTTATTAGAAAGCGCTCAATATCAGAGATAGAGCTAACATATTTAGTTGGATTGATGTGAGTTTGTGACCCTGGGTTTCACGCTTTAGCGATCGTCAGACAAACTCATTATTTTTTTTTAAATGCGTATGTATATAGACAACAGCACACATACACATACATATGTCAAATCCCATACTATCCACATATGTTTATGTCAGTATGGGCCCCGGCGGACGAGCAAGTGTGTATGTGGGTCAGCGTAGCTTATCGGTTGTACGGACTTGCATCTATGTTTGCGTTAACATGAATAACGTAACGACGACGATTCCCCCCACTCCCATAATAAAACCAATACACGCAATCTACATAAACCCAAAATTTAAAAAAAAATTAATATATATATATATATATATATATATATATATATATATATATATATATACAGTCATTCTTCATATATTTATACATTGGCTTCCTCTGTTTTTGCATTTATTTTATATCTTACATGAAAAATGTTCCGCCAATAAATTATTTTTGTCATATATATATATATATATATATATATATATATATATATATGACTAAATGTAGAATTTACTTTGTATGACACGTTTCTTCCTTTCGATGTTTAGGCCTACGTGATTACACAAGCATATAAAGTATAAAGCACGATGAAGGATTCAAAGTATTTTTATGTTAATTTATGTGTTTTGGATTTATTTTATTTTATTTACTTTTTTATGTTTATATTAATTTTGTTAGTAAATATTTAACGTTGTGATAAGAGCAGATCAAACAAGAAAGATGAAATGATATAAAAACCTGGCAATAAATTCACCATTCGCCTCTGCATGGAGTATTGCTGCCTTATATGGTCTGGAGCCCTTTCTGTTTGCCTCGGGGTTTTTGATAAGATCCAGAGACGGATACGCAATATAATTGGCCCTGATCTGGCATCTCGTCTGCAGTCGCTTTCTCACAGACTTGCCATCGCCTCTCTCTGTCTTTTTTACAAATACTTTCATGGTAATTGCTCTGATGAGCTGCTTTCGCTGGTTCCCAGGTTGCCCAGGTTGAATTCAAGCGTCCTATGAGGCTGGCATCCGCTTTCAACCTTTCACTGTTGAAACTGTTAAATGTAGCCGTGTCTTCTTCTCCAATAGCTTCATATCTTGCACCTCTCGCCTGTGGAACTCCCTTCCCTTTTACTGTTTCCCTGAGAGCTATAATCTCCAATTATTCAAATGTAATGTCAATAGACATCTCCAGTTGCCTTGATCTATCCCCTATCCTTCACTTCATCCTTTCCTCTATCACTCCTATCTGCTCCAAATCCTATGTAACCCCTTGCGTGCTAGTGGTTTCCAGCCTTGCTTGGGTTGAAAAGCTTATAAAAAAATTAAAAAAAAATCCAATATTTAATGCACTTCCAATACATTTTCGCATAAGTAAATTTGTTTTTTTTCGGGGGGGGGTTAGAAGTCCTTGTAATAAATGTTATGTTAAGCTTAGATTCATTTTTTCCCATTGTAGTTGTAATAGAATTGGTAGACAGAATAATATATTCTGATTTTTTGGTTTCGTCCTCTCTGCTATCATGAAATATTTTACGAGCCTTTTTCCTTCATTTTAATATAATATACTCAGGGTATTATAAGAATTTAGAAATATTTTCAATGTATTTCTCCTTTTCATTTGAATATTGAGGGCTACAAATTCTGAGTGCTCTTAAGTAAGACCAGATATTTATTCCGGATTTTATTTTGTTGTTGTGGGCAGAAGAGAAATTTATGAGATCACTTTTATTAGTTGATTTGCGATGGATATTGAATTTCAATTACGGTGTAACATAAAATTTACGATAGTTAATTGTTTGCTTCTTTTTCGTTAGTGAATTCTATCGCAAAGATTATGACGCTCTGTGAAATATCAGGTCTTCTTTAAGCACCCAGCATACAGACAAAAGCCATGGGAATAATTTTAAACCTTCTTCTCGGAAGATTCAGCCCAGCACATGTTAAAAATAAACGTAATCTGGTTGAAAAGCGAATGATAATAAATAGAACTGATAAAATCATGGCTAGTTTAGATATGAATTCCTTTTATAACGACCTTTCTGTTAAATCTTTTTAATAAGCTTCTAACACAAAATCTGTTCTAACTGATAGATAATATCATAAAAATCTTTGACACATCACCAGTCAACAATGTTATTTTAAATTTAGCAATAATTCTATAAGGAAATATTGCATTACCAATGGGCTCTCCGCTTAGTGGAGGTTTTATGTATTTGTATATATATATATATATATATATATATATATATATATATATATATATATATATATATATATATATATATATATAACTCAAACATTAATATTTCATGGTTATAATTGATTTCATTGGATTCGTCATAAGGACCCAATTCAAATTGAATAAGAGAACAGGAAATATATCTCCAGGTTTAAATAACAAAATTTCTTTGACAGTACTTATGTGGGAGTGGGGGGGAACAATGATGAGAAAGAAATATATGTATGAAAGATCTACAGAGATGTGGAAAGAAAGACAGACAAACAGGAAAGAAGCTAGTGTGAGGGTGAGGAATAAAATTTTAAAGAGAGAAAATAACGGTTTTACGGGGTGATATTTAGACGAATAGAAACTATTGTCAGTTGTATAAATTGACTTCCGATTCGTTAATGTAAATTAAAAAAGCAGACAAAGGAAGGTATGGATACATTTGTGGTGACATTTGATACAAAGAAAGGGGAAACTTGGTGTGAATGGAAAGCAATGAATGATCAAATTTTTCGTCTAGGTAAACTATGATGCCGATGTATACAAAAATATTTGTCGTCTGGTTTACATTTACTAAACTTATGTATACATGAAAGTAGAAGATGAGAGAGAGAGGAAGAGAGAAATAAGGACACACGATTGGAAGACAAAGAAAGACAGGAAGAAAGAGAAAAAGGACAAAAGAAAACAGAGACTTTTATATGAGAGAAATAATGTGTAATCAAGAACATTTTGAAAAAGCATGTATTTTTCCATTACAGACAGTGACCGAATATTCTGTGCAGTGCATGCGGATATTTATTCGATGTAGGCATCCCACTTCAAGTCAGTTGGATGTGTGAGGTCAAGAAGGCGCAGTGTGTTGCTCTCCTTAAATTTAGCATCGGCCTTGTTGATAGTGGACAAGAATGTTTTCTATGGTGGACAAATGAGATTCAGTTTGGAGGCATTAACATTTATGATTATAGGTTCTTTTCCATGGCAGAAACGAATTGACATCAAAGAGCATAGGATCCAGGATGGAGTCTTGAAGGACACCATATTTCGTGTGAAAGGATCTAGCAGCGAGCCCATTCAAAACGATCTTCATTTCACAATTTGATAGGAACGATTGAATTAAATCCAACACACGTCTAGTAATATCGAAGCCCTGAAGCTTACGGAGAAGATCCCCGTGCCAAATCCTGTCAAACGCGTTCGGGATATCTAGACAGGTAGCTCGAACTTCGACGTTATTATCTACAGTTTGATATACATATTCATTGATGACCGTTGGCACATCAGCGGTAGACCGGGAGAAACGGACGCCACATTGTTTGTCAGAGAGTATGTCGTGAAAGGTAAGTTGCCTGACCACTTCAGCTATGATTAAAGTCTCGGATACTTAGTTTAAAATGGTAACAGACTAATAGGGCGTTAGTTAAAGGGACCAGAAGGCCCTACAGAGTTCTAAAAACAGGAACTACAGAGGAGGGTTCCCAATAAGCAGAAAAGCAGCGAGACAATAGTTGTAGAGTTAGAAGAGAACTGGTACCAGCTCGGGAGCACATTTCCTTAGGATGACGGCTTTGATCACGTAACCTCTGCTTGTCTTATGGGAGTCGAATTTAGAAATAATATCTGAGACCTCTGACGGGCTTATGCACATATCACTCAGTAGATATTCTGTTCTTGAATGGAAATCAGGTGTGGATACTCCAATTGAGTCGAGCAATATATTTTAAGAATTTCCGAGTAAATCATTCAACCTTATCTTCTGTAGATGCCAGGACTTCGAATTGATTGAATAGAGGAGTATTTGCTGTTACACATTTGCACACACTTGCAGAGCCACCAATAATATCTAGAACCGAAATTGTGATATCCTATACATTATGTCATTTTATCAGCAAACAATAACTTTGCTTCTTTGAGGACACGCTTGCACTCGTTACGAGCAAAGAAACATCACTGCTGCAATACTATATATATATATATATATATATATATATATATATATATATAGAACACATCTCTGTAACCGTATCTGTGATTTAAAAGAGCCGCGCGAGTAATTTTTTCTCCTTAGTGGGTACCAGGCCAGTTTTAGTGTCTGGAAATATTTACGGCCCAGCCATTTTACCTTTAATCTGATGGGGAGCGATCGTCTTCAAATCTTGTGGCAATGCATTTCAAAAGCTCCAAAATTAGCGGTGGTTGATATCGTACAAAATGAATCCTTTCTTTTTTTTATAGAGAAGCTTTTATCCCTTTCTTTTTGAAAAGGCTGACAGGTAGTTGGCGGAATATTTTTACTCAATTTTCTATAGTGATAAAATGAAAAATCCATCATCAGTTTTATTTGTAGCAATGTCTCCATGCTGGTGTCGTTACCACTCTTAAGAACAAGCTCCAGCTCCAGACACTTGCATTTCGTACAACTTTCTAAGTATTCCGTTAGTGTCTCAATATATATAGTCTCTTATACCTATTCCGTGATTTGCCCGAACTGTAAAATGAATTATATAAAATCGTTTTTTTGTTTACTCATACTGAGTATAGTTTTCTCTCCTCGTTTCCTTAGTCTGTTTGAATTTCAAATTTTTAGGATTTTTTCGTGTTTCATTCTCATTGCATATACCTTTTTCTGTGGGATTAAAATATAGTCGCTTGAACAGTTCTCAGTGGATTGGCATTCCAATCCAATCATTCTACAGCATTTGGACAGCAATCCATCTTTTATGCAAGTTTCGTTGAAAACGATTGATAAGATGTGAGGATTGAATCTTTACATAATTTCTCATGTCTCCAAATATTTTTTTCATGGCATAAATTATATAAAAATTGTCCGAATTTTTCTTGATACATATATAAAAGAATGCATATATTCAGTCAAAAATAAAAATAAAATTCATCCTTGATAATGGTTCAAGTATAACCAAAAGCCCTTGGAAAACATTAAGACAATTTTTATATAATTTGACCTGAAAAGGAAAACATTATACGAACACATGAGAAATTTTATACAAAAATCGTCTTCTTCTTTTATTCTGTACATTTTGAAATATTTAAGCTTCCATTTTATTTCTTCAGATCTCTGATTTGATCAGGCCTACAATTTTTGTAGGTCGAAATAGCTATTCGAATGAGTTAATTTTGGATTTTTGACCTATGTAGGAGCTCTCTGGGCAGAAAGAGTGAGTTTGTAAACAGTCACTATTACTGCTACTAATACAATTCTCTTCGATAAAAAGAATCGAGTTCTCGCAGTCACTGGCGTGCTTATCTAAAAAATAAATACGCTTACAATTACCTTCATCCCTGCTGTGCGCCAACGGCTTAGGGGTACATTTTCGACTGGATAAGATATATATATATATATATATATATATATATATATATATATATATATATATATATATATCTTATCCAAATATCTTTGGAGGCCAATTGTTGTAGTTTTGTAGGACAGTTCTAGTTGAACTAATCCTCTGCCTCCTTCGGATCTGGTCACATACAGACGATCAACATCAGCTTTGGGATGATGCATGCGATAGCAAGTGAGAAGCTTTCTCGTTTTGGCGTCCATTCGCTTAATTTCAGCTATGGTCCAGTTAAGGACATTAAAGCTGTATTGCACCACAGGGACAGCCAATGAGTTTATGGCTGATATCCTGTTTTTGAGTTTAGCTCAGTATTTAGTACCAGACGTATACGCCTGTAGTACTCTTTTCTTATTTTTTCCTTCATTTGGGGGGGTGTTGTATGCCATCTCCTTCGCTAATTCCTAGGTACTTATAAGCTTCACCATGCTCCAGTTCCCTAATCATTGTGACAAAATCTAAATCTATTAAGGGTGTTTCTGTAATTCTACCTTTCTTGAAAGTTACTTTTGCACATTTATCTAATCCGAAGTCCATACCTATGTCGTCACTGAAGTATTTTACAATATTGAGGAGGCCTTTCAACTCATTGTCGTCTTTGGCAAAGAGTTTGAGATCATCCATGTAGAGTAGGTGATTGAATATTTTTTTATTCATTTTGTAACCATAGCTACTGTTGTTCAATTCATGTGTTAGAGGGATTAAGGATAAACAAAACAGAAGGGGTGACAGAGAATCTCCTTGAAAGATTCCACGTCGGATATTCAGACGGTTGGATATGGCAGTGCCCCCGGTGTGACTAAGGTATAGTTTGCTGTTCCACATTCCCATGCTGTGCTTAAAGAAATTTAATACCACAGGGGAGACTTTGTACATTTCCAAAGTCTTAAGGATCCAAGAATGTGGAACACTATCAAAGGCTTTATGGTAATCAATCCACGCTGCACTTAGATTCCTGCGTCCTCTCCTGCAATTTTCCAGGATCATTTTATTTATCGGAAGTTGATCCTTGCAGCCATATGAACCTCTTCTGCATCCCTTCTGTTCCAGCGGGAGAGTGTTGTTTGTTTCGAGAAAGGAATAAGTACGGTTCGTCAGTACAGACGTGATCAACTTATACGTTGTGGAGAGACATGTTATCGGTCTATAATTTTTCGGGTCGTCTGTTTCAGTTGTTTTTGGTATGATGTATGTCATACCTTCAGTAATCCATTCCGGGATTTTATTGGGATTATTTACAAGCGTTGATAATGTTTTTGCAAGAATTTCATGGGTAGATGTGAGATGATACAGCCAGAAATTGGGCAACTTGTCACTTCCTGGGGATTTCCATTTTTGGGATTTCGTTAGAGCTTGCCTAACGTCATCTGTGGATATATTTTCCCATTTTTGCAGAGGTGTATCCAGCATTCGTTCTTCTTCACGCCGTATCCACTCTGCATTTGGGTTATACTCCTTTGGGCTGCTCCAGATATTTTCCCAAAATATCTGTACATTATCAATCGATGGTGGCCTTTCGACATGTATAGGTGTTTTTCCAATTTCCCTGTAAAATTTCTTAAGATCTGTTCGGAATATTTTATTCTGGCGATAGAACCTACAACGTTTTTCGTATCGTCTTGTTCTCTGCGCCTTTAGCTGAAGTTTCTGCTTCAGCATTTCCTTGATTGATGGAATATCAATTAGGGATTTAATGTTATATTTCCGCTTGATCTTTTTGAATTTACGTGTGGAAATATTAGGGTTTCTGGTGAGCTCATCTAATATAGAAAGCTCACATCTGATTTGTTGTATTTCTCGAATCATTTTGGTTTTCCAAGCTGGTTCTCTGTGTCTGTTAATTTTATTTATTGTCTTGACTCCAAGCTTCCGAGTCGCTGCTAAAGCTGTGGCGTATATGACGTTGTTAACTTCTGTGATTTTTCCCGGTGGTTTATCTGTTAACAGTGTTTCCAGAGCAGCATTGTATATTTTCACGATGTGCTTGTTGGAATTCGTCATATGGATTTTCGGGAGCTGGTCTCTGTCTGACAATTGTATGAAAGTTACTCTGCTGAGTACTTGGATGACGTCATTTTTCGGTTCGGTGATTTCAGCTTCGTGGTTTTCAAGGAATTCTAACTTATTGTCACTGAAGATGACTCCAGGTACAGTTTCTGGAGGACTGTAGGTTGTGTTTAAGGTAGAGTCTTGGGTTTCATTTCCTGGGAGATTATTTCGTATTTCATTCGCTTTAGCGTCCACCTCATCCTCTGTTGCATTCCTTATTTCTACATTCGCCTCAATAGAGTTTGAGTGATGGGTCATAGTATTTTGTCTTATATCTAATTTTATCTTATCTATTTCTGCCTTTGAGAGTCTGTTGTTTCGCATGATGTCCCTACGGACATTCGCAAGCATGTTTGGATTGAGGTTAGGTCTTGTCATTTCCCACCGTACTTCTCCATATTTGGTATGTTTTGATTGGTGGTGTTCTTTGCTGGGTTTTCGAGTGCAGTGAAGAAGGATGTCATTATTTGTCGATACTCTTCGCGGCTCCATTTAGTTCGTTTACTTTTTATTAGTCGATTTGGTATAGAGTCACTTGATCCAAGATTGGCAATAATCCGGTTTTGGTGACCAAGTGTCTCTTCGTGTGTGGAAGAGTTTGTCCCAGTGGCAGACTTTTCGTTCTCAGACTGGTTCTTCTCTGAGGGACGCGGCCCTTGTTGTCCCGGTTGACGGCCGATTCGGTATGAAATATTATTCCTATTCATTGAAATTAGTAGAGATGCGTTTTAACCTTGATCGCCAAGAGGTAATTATGTTCAGTTGACCAGCTGTAGGACGAGTCTCGAAGAAGATCCAGGAGCACGCCCAAACAATGAGATTGTGGATTTATTAATATAAAGAAGGTAGAATAGTTCAAAAGATTGTGTGGTATTCAGTGGGGTAGACTATACTAAGTTTTAACTTAGTATACGTCCGAGTGACCACTCCAAGGGGGATAAATAGATTTTAGTATATAGACTTAAGAAAAAAAAAGGGATAAAATAAATACAATATGATGCCTGTCAATGCGGATACATACACATGAAAAATTATATACGTATACATATATATATATATATATATATATATATATATATATATATATATATATATATATATATATATATATATATATATATATATATATATATGGGAGAGAGAGAGACAGATATTAGTAAACATGTACACATATACTCAGCGACAAAGATTTGGGATGCTTAAAGTAAGGGAGAAAAAGTGAAAAAAGAAAGTGAAAAATGGACACGGGTGTCCGCTTAAGGTCGGGGGGAAAAAATTGAAATCGGGGTAAAAAAAAAAGAAAGAGGTAGCTGAAAGGGAAAGAATTAGCTTGAGTCAAAAGAATTTACAATCATAGCAAACTACACGAAAAGTATCATTCAAAAAAAAAAAAATGCTACATTTACCATTTATTATTATTTCCTGTATGTATCTGTGAGTGTGTGTATACAAAACAATTCTGGCATGAAGACATGACGTTTGTCCAGAATATTATTCTCTTTTGATGAGCTCACGTTTAACACAAATAAAAATAATTAATGCATTTCGTATAAGCATTTGCGTTTAATCTTTTTTATCACATAGCCTGACAACGATATTAGACCAACACTAAATAAGAGATTACACCTCACGTGGAAGAACTTCCCCTACTTTATTTATTACCTTTCTTTGCATTGTTTTTGAAATATGAGAGCGTGTGTGTGTCATTCTACAAATTCACCAAGGAACTCATTATTCAGGAAAAAAACAAAAAACAACAGTTTTTTTCTTCTTTCAGCGCCTGACGCAAACTCCCCAATTTCTCGTTTTTTTCTCTGCACAGGAAATTTTGTCAGGGAAACACAATTTCATATTAATTAATTTTCCCCTAAATCCCACCAGAGACAAAGGAGAACTGATTCCTTCAAAGATCCCCGCTGTGATTTCAAATGATGGCGTCTGGCTCTTATTTTCTCGTTGAATATTCATAATAAATCTGTTATGTCATCAGCATTTACTATGGTTTTTATTTTTTATAACGGGAGAAAAATTTTTCAAACGCTGACAGATGTTCGCTTAGTTACGTTAGTAGGAAACATGTTTTGACCTTGTAAATTGTTCTAAAACCTGTAAACAATGTACCACAATTAGACAATTGTATACTTGATAAAGAGCCAGAAAAAAATCATTATTAGTCTTCCATGATAAATACGAGTAAATGACTTATCAAATAATATGTCATACCTATCATGTAACGAAAATTATTAAATAAAATACACACCCTTGCATGGTGGCTGAGATAGTTGCATTTCCTCTTAAAATATTATTTCTAATTTCAATCTTCTTCTAGTATAGTTATCGAGTTAACCATTTGATTTCTGCGTTCCTGAACAATTTTAACTTTTCTGCCAGAGGTCCTGAGTCAAAATTCGTAAATAATTGGTATGTAATGTTTCACGGTAGATATAAAAACGTTTACAAGTGTTTACCCACCGTTCAACCGGTGGCTGCGCATTACGTCATTTTTTTTTACCACCGGTAAAACGGTAGTCAGGACTCAAAGGATAAATTTAATTTTGAACAACACGCTTTGTTTGTGGATCATCCAATAAGGCATGGTACCTTTTCTGCTTTAATTTCTGCAATGAGAATTTATCATTGCTTGCATTATTTACGTACAGACTATTGTCCTCATCTTTGTTATTATGACAAAGTTGTTTATATATGGTAAGATCAAAAACATATATTTGCTAATATGAGGTAATTAAGTATAGAAATCATGTTACTCGTTCTGATAGGGATTTAGCCAGGTAAAGCTTATATAGGCGACCAGTTATTGTAAAATATCAATTTAAACTCACGTCTAATACAAAGTATTTGATGTGGTTAGAATAATCAAAATAAGAAAATATTGTCAAATCTTTTATGACCCGTTATCAATTAATCTTCCTTCTAACAGACAGAATTGTAAGAGTGGTGGATAAATAGAAATCAGTCCACGTGCATATAGATTACGCTTATCTGTTAATATCGTTACCACAAAAAGATCATGAATAATCATTATAGATTTCTTATATTCACATTTTAACTGATTTTCATGAAAATGGATAGAATGATTTCACCGATAAGAATACATATGTTTTTGTTATTTAGATGGAGACAATGAATTTATACCGAATTCTGACAAAAACCTCTAAAAGTATGATTAAACATGAAAGTAGATATACGCTCGAGTTTAGACATCAAGAAGAATGAAACGTATATGTTTGTTTCGAATATTTGTGAGACGATATATTTGTATAGTTTTCCTGTAAGTCTCTCCTCCTCAAAATATCTCCTCCTCTATGACTATCTTCCTCTGTATATATTTTCCTCTCTATCAGTTTTCCTCTATGCCTGTCTTCCTCTATGTCAGTCTTTGTCTATTTTCATCTTCTTCTATGGTTGTAATCTTCTGTCAGTATAACTCTATATCTGTCTTCCTCTATTTTTGTAATCTATGCACGTTTTCCTATATATCTATCTTCTTTTGTATCTATCTTCCTCTATGCCCGCCTTCCCATATATGTATCTTCCTCTATGTCCGTCTTTCCATATATCTATCTTCTTCTATATGTATCTTCCCCTATGTCTGTCTTCCTCTATGTTTGTTATCTCTATGTCGGCCCTCTTATATATCTATTTTCCTCTACGTCTTCCCATATATCTATCTTCCTTTATGTCGGTCTTTCTCTATGTCAGTCTTTGTCTATGTTCATCTTCCTCTATGTTTGTAATCTTCTATGTCAGTTTTCATCTATATCTGTCTTCCTCTATATATGTCTTCCTCTATGTTTTTAATCTCTATATCAGCCTTCTTATATATCTGTCTTCCTCTACGTCTTCCCATATCTATCTTCCTCTATGTCCGCCTTCCCATATATCTATCTTCCCCTATGTCTGTCTTCTTCTATTTTTGTAATCAATGTCCGTCTTCCTATATATCTGTTTTCCTCTTTATCTGTATTTCTCTATGTCCGTCATTTCATCTGTCTTCCTCTATGTACGTCTTTCCATTTTCCTATATATCTGTCTTCCTCTTTATCTGTATTCCTCTATGTCTGTCTTCCTCTATGCTTGTAATCTTCTATGTCTGTCTTTTTATATATCTGTCTTCCTCTATATCTGTATTCATCTATGCCTATCTTTTCTATATCTATCTTCTTCAATGTCTGGAGTCGCAAAAAGAAGTTTGGCTATTATTTAAGAAACACGAAAAATAAAATATTATGAGTTATTTATTTTTTAGACCAATCAGAGACCAACATATAGTTGACGTCATGTCTTTCATATGTCAATTTACCTTACAGTTGTCACGTGTTTTCCAACTGAGTTGTCTAAATTAAATCGTGACTGGAGACAATATAAATGATTCCTGGTTTTCTCCAGATCGCGACAAGCAAAGAATTTTCATCTATTCGTGTATCTCTCCACGTCTCTTACTTACTAGAACTAACTTTTATTAAATATATATGATGTGCTCATAGGCTGAAAAGTTCACTTGTTTTTTGCCGTCGCGTAATGTTGTTAGTATTTGAGACTAACAATAAAATAATGAAAATGAAAATATATTTCCGCGCATACCTCAACTAAATATTGAGGCATGTTTTATTAAATAATATAGAGAAGTTTTGTCTGTTTATTCAATTAAACTCCTCTCATATTGTCTGATAAGTTTCATAACATCATCATTGAAAGATGAAAGAAAATCACTATATTGATAGAAGTTTTTTTTTTAATCCTATCTAAGCTTTCGCCTACATAAGCCATTATCAAAGATGACAATTACATTTCAATATATTAAACAATACACGGACAAAACAATAATGATAGTCTGTTTTTGTTGCATGAAAGTTTTCCAAACAACGACAATATCGTGTATACGAGACGCGGAAGTAAAAATTGCATTGCAGCTAGTGACGTCACGAATTTCCACGCAAGAGTGAAAAAGAGAAGTATTAAGTGTGGGAAGCCGATGGTATAAAACAATGGCTTCTGTTATTAATTATAGGCATTTAAGAATATTTGTGGAGATTGCATAGTTTATTTTGTTCAGGTTACGTTTCAACTATTTTATGCATACACGAGTGTGTCGTTGTTTGGAAATCTTTCATGCAACAAAAACAGAGGTTATTGTTTTGTCCGTGTATTGTTTAATGTATTGAAATGTGTCATCTTTGATAGTGGCTTATGTAGCCGAAAGGTTAGATAGGATCTTAAAATAACATGTATCAATATAGTGATTTTCTTTCATCTTTCAATGATAATGTTATTAAGCTTATCAGACTATATGAATGGAATTTACTTAAAATAGACAAAACTTATTTAATGAAACATGCATGCATGAAAAATACTGCATAAATACACACACAATATATATATATATATATATATATATATATATATATATATATATATATATATATTCATGAATTATTCACACAAAAACAAATGCAAAGGTTAATGATTTAATTGGCGAGAAATCCATCGTCGCAAACAATCCAAATAATATACAAAAACCTCCGAATCCGTTATGAATGAAAAGATCCTTGTTTCTATAAATTTCTGCCGTATTAGTTCTTATTTTTACTACAAGCTTTCGTCTGTTCCTACAGACATCTTCAGGTATAAAATAGATGTTGTTCTTGTTTTTTCTCTTAGTAATAAGAGGACAACGAAAATATATGTCTTGTTGTATCCGAAAATGCTATTGGAAATGAGTTATTGTTTTTTTAGCGCGCAGTAGCAACGCTGAGTTTGATTTTAAATTTTTTAAAGTTGTGCATCACCATATTTGTACATGAACGCACAGCTTTTTTTGTGTGAATAATTCATGAATTTGTAAATTGATTGCACGTTTATCGTAATTAAAATAACTGATCCAAGTGCGACTTTTGGATAATAAGTGCGACATTACTGTAATTATTGAACAATATAGTTCATGCCACTTTGACAGAAAATTTACCAGTAAAAATTCGTTCATCACCATATTTGTACATGAACGCACAACTGTAAAAAATTTAAAATCAAACTCAGCGTTGCTACTGCGCGCTCCAAAAACAATAACTCATTTCCAATAGCATTTTCGGATACAAAAATATATATATTTTCGTTGTCCTCTTATTACTAAGAGAAAAAAAACAACATCTATTCTATACCTGAAGATGTCTGTAGGAATAGACGAAAAGCTTGTAGTAAAAATAAGAACTAATACGGCAGAAATTTATAGAAACAAGGATCGTTTCATTCATAACGGATTCGGAGGTTTTTGTATATTATTTGAATTGTTTGCGACGATGGATTTCTCGCCAATTAAATCATTAACCATTTGTTTTTGTGTGAATAATTCATGAATTTGTAAATTGATTGCACGTTTATCGTAATTAATATATATATATATATATATATATATATATATATATATATATATGCTTAGTATCAATCTATTTTATAGTGTCTATTTAGCAATGTGTATAACAAGCCGTTGAATAGTTCTCGGTCCAAACACTTTCAGAAGACCTGCTCAAATGAACAAATAATGCTTAGAATTCGTTCCTGGTTTTATAGGAAATTAACACCCTCTCATATAAATGAAGTGATTTGCTAATTCTAGACATCAGTTTCTTTACATTCTGTCTATGAAACGCTTTGTTGATTCTATCCATTGTGCTGTTTTCATCGGATAAAAAGGATTTGCTGGTACTATCGTGCTATTAACATTCAAGGAAGCAATTTGCTGATTATATCCATTTGGCTATCTGCATTCTGGCTATCAAATGATTTGCTGATACTATTCATCGAGATATTTACAGTCTGTCTAAACTTCTCATTCGTCTATTTATAGTGTTGTATGCCGTCCACCTATCAACCTATTTGTTTATTCTTGCGATCTAGTTATTTGCATTCTGACAAAAAATTAGAATTATTTTTGATATTATTCCTCTACAAGCAAAGCCATTAACATTCAAAGAACAGAGAAGGAATTCGAGAAAACGGTAGCGAGGTGATAAGACAATAAAAGAAAAGAGTTCAAGGAAACAGATAATAGAGATTGACGTGCCATTTAATTTATTTTAAATCGAATGTCACAGAAAATCCGAAGCTGGAAAGAGGGTTCCACAGGCAGGAAGTACACGAGAAGAGACTATTAGAATAAAACTTACGGTTACACAATTTCAACAGTAAATTATTTATATTATTTACATTATTCGGACTATTGTCCTCAACTTTGTCGCCATATTTATTACAACGTTTCGGCCGTTGTACGCTCTGGCCTTCTTCAGGTGGTTGGAATGTCCTCGACACATGGCACATTGGATAAAGGCGTTAGTTAGATCCAGTAACATGACCCAAAAAGCGTGATTTCAATACCCGGTTACGCAGAGAACTTTCAGAGGGTAAATTAACAGATAACTGATAACTGACATCTATTAAACATGGCACGTGGAACTAGAACAATCTACCACAGTGAGCGAAAAAAGGGTTCAGTTCGACATTCCAACCACCTGACGAAGGCCGGAGCGTACAACGGCCGAAACGTTGTAATAAATATGGCGACAATGATCAGGACAATAGTCCGAATAATGTAAATAATGTACATAATACCTCACCTCAGAAATATAGACAGTAAATTATTTATATTTATAGCTAAATAGAGATTTTCATATCACATGTATAAAGTTTTCTGTTTTTCCTCTATAAGTTCGTGTGAATCAGTTTTTATGGTTGTGGACATTGGATTTCTGAAAAGGTTAATGTCGATATTAATACTATCTCTTTCACAAGTGTTACTATGATTAAGTCACCGATGTAGGTTGCTATTAAGAATGTGTTGTATTAGTATCCCAACTGCGGAGGACCCAAATGTCTTGAAAATCAGTATTACCAATTGTGATCTTTTATCTGTACTTGAACACCAATCTCTGGCGTCAACTGTCTGTCTGAATAAAATTCTCTCGGCGTCACTTTCAATTTGAGCTTGATTAATTTGAGTAGACGAGGATAAGGTTTCCTCAGAAAAGTATTTACTTTTCTTCTTTGTCTTTCAACAAGTTTTTTTTTTCTTTTCTTCTTTCTTTCCCTCTATATCTATTTATATGGAAAGTAAATGTCAAATATTGATTTCACCTTTGCAGCCTGGAACAGAACTCCTGAACTTTCCCTTGACAGGTGAAGCTACTTACAACGACAGTGTGAGGAATTTGCCGTATAATCTTCCAAATCGATATTTGAACGGCTGCCATAGAGTGTTGGTACGTAAGTACGTTTAACATTGGATACTAAGTTTATCTAAGGCAAAACGTTAAAGTAACGATGAAAGAAGAATATACTGCGCCAGTATTCCAAATATGACTATCAAGCTTTTTTGAGCGATAACATTTGAAAGGTGCGTGTATACTAAAGGTTATAATATTAGAAAGTGATAATTGGTGAGAAAATCTGTTGTATTCAGTTTGAAATTTTGGGTTAAATGGCACGTTAGACTGGGCTATCGAGGCTTGGGTGGCCGCAACTCCAGGTTGAGGAATTTTTTGAGAAGTCAACAAGAAACAAATCGACTATTTTTGGTAAGAAGCCATGTCATTTAAAAATAATTAAAGAAATAAATCTGTAGAAGGTCCATGATCATCTAAATCCTGAAGAGATTTTTTTTCTTATAATGATATAAAAAAAATCACTATGATACAATCCGAAGCTAAGAAACGTTACTACGAAGATGCAAGGAGTCACCGGAAGGGAAGGAAAAGGAAATGACTCTAAAAGAAACCGGAAACCTAATCTTAACAGGAAAGAAGTGTTACACATCTACTTCTGTTGAAAAGGACGAGATGGAGTTTGAATCAGACGATAGTCGAACCAATCTACTCTTAATGAGAAAAGAAAAATAATTCAATAGCCAATAAAAGTTCAGCGGGGAAGTTAGAAATATGGAATTAATTTAAAAAGAAGCGGAAACCCAATAATAAACAGGAGGGATACACCTCTACTCCTGTTAAAAAACAGGGTTCGATAGGCAATCCTTTCTGTTGTTATCGAAGAAAGAGGTCTCAAAAGGTGTCAGGTACTTTCTGGAGTGGTAGACTATGTAGATGTGTTCATCTATACCCGGACCCTTCATCATGGCATCGAGTGGCACCCCTCTACCTTCCAACTTAATAAAAGGACAAATAATCTAGCCAAGAGGATACAGGGGTGATACCCCGAGTGTACGTGTATAGTCTATATAGAAGTCAGGACAACAAACAACCCCTCTTTGAGTCAGAAACCTCGTACCGGTGTGAGACTAAATATATCGAAAAAAGGTTGCTGATATATGACGACTAAAATACCTATCAGATGTGGAGGCATAGGAAGCTCGAGGTGCATCGTCATTCCTTACGCAATTGGATTTAATATTAACTTAAAAGCAACATTAATCAGATCAGAGTTACTTTTAGAGATTGCTTGGGTCATCTCTATCTAGCACCTGCGTTAGGGGAGGTTTCTTATAGAAATGACAATTGTATTATCATAGCTATTAAATTTTAACTTATATAAATCGAAATATCACTTATCAGAAAAAAGACAAGAGGGTGAATTATGATTGGCCTTCTCAAATTGAAAACGAAACAAATTACTTATATAAAAGATCACATAGCTTACATTGAGGAATGGCTTGATTTTGTTGACTAAACCCCTTTTCATTTTGGCGACAATAATTTGAGTTATGATCAACTTTTATAGGACTGATCACCTCAGCCTTACCTCTATAGGGTAGCCGAAGGCCGATAAGGTAGAAAGAAATATTACAATCAGTTGAGAGATTGATTCAACAAGATTTGACATTTGTTTTTTTTCTTTATTTTTACAACATAGAACCCTATAGGAATAGACTTTTCACTTAATAATTACGTCAGTAAGAACATGATCGGATCAGAAAAGAAATATTCCATAAGATGCAGCTCATGATGGATTGAAATAAAGTTCAAATATGTATATATTATTAATCCAGGATCATTTCCTAGCAAGATGAGATTCACCCTTTCTAACCTTCTATCTTTCTGTCCTGAGTAAAAGGTGCCACACACGTTTCACGTATGATTTCATTTTCTATTCATTTTTCTCTGCTCTTTGGATTGTAATAGGTGAAACCCCTATCTTACGTGTAAAACGTCTTATCAAATGAGTTGGATCTTTTCTAATTGATCTATTTAGCACTAAGCTGAAATGATGATACCTTTTCCTGTTGTGATCTACTGATCTAGTTTACTTTCCACTATTCCCTCTTTTTAAAACTTATTTACCATTCTTCTGATTGTTCTTAAATGTTCTTTGAAGATGGAAGCCAGAGTATGAATGTTGGTACCATTACTGAATACTTGAATGAATATTTTCCTCTCACCATTGTTCATTTGGGAAGACAGTTGGGCTAACACAAAATTATACTAACCTGTTATATTTCTAGCTGAATAATTCAAATTATTTCTCAGTGACGAAAAATGTTATCAAGGTGGCTAAACATCTCATCTAAAAACCAGGTAAAAAGAAACTCAATTAGTTTAGTGGTATTTAGATATTAAACATTTTTGTAATAGTTGATTATGTTGTTACACGACTTGGAAAATTTTGCTGTTACACCCGGTATAAATACAAGATGTCCCTATAGCCTGGACACATAGAGTAAAATGCATATTTTCAATTCAAGAAATGACATTTTCAAAAAACATTTTTTTTATTGGAATATTAACACATAACATTTTCAATATGATTTCCATTATTTGTGATGCAAAGTTTGATGCGCTTTGCAAGATTCCCAGAATAAAGCAATGTTTGGTCAATACACAATTATACATATTCGAAAATATTTCAGATTATAATCCGTCATCAAATATTTTCAAAATAAAATTGGTATTAACAGGCGAGGTTGATAACAACTTCAAGATATAGTAGCAATATATCTTGTGAATTTCAACTTAACTTCTAGCATTATTAAAATATGAAGAACAAAGGAATAATATCAAGAATTAAATTCATATCTATACTTTCTTATACGAGAGTCAAGCATTATTATGCAATCACTGTTCCGCGTAAATGATGTATAGCCCAAGAAAAAAAAAACAACATTTTAGTTAAGACGTATAAATTTGATTAAATTATCATTTTATCTTTAAACATGATAACACGGGCTCATTGACTTTTTTATACTCTTCGTTAAGTTTTCAGATATTTTATTCAACTATTCTAGTGCTTCAAAAATCAGATTACATTTAGCATTTCAGATTGGTTCCAAGAGGTCTTCTAATTTTGAATATAGTTTTTCATTCTGATGTGAATGACTATGGCCCACCTGTTATATAGTGGATTAATATCTGGAGAGACTACAGTGCATTCCATTAATTTGTTTCTTTTAAATGATGTTCTGAGTTGGTTAATATTCAGCTTTGATTATGAGGAAAGAAAGAGAAAAGAGAAGTGAAAATATATATATGTACCCACTTACTTCTTTAAAAAAGTCTATGAAATCATTGTTATGATGTATATTGCAATTTTTATTACAAAATAAATTTGTTGAGAATAAAATAGACGAATCTCAGTGGGTATTTTGCAGTCCTGCATCAGAAAATTAAAGAAATACATATGCAAAATTTTCATGGCTACTAATAGTAAATATCATTTTGAGAATCTTCACTTGCATAATGGAAGATGGTATGAATTACTTTTATTAATTGAGACATGGACAATTTAAACAACACAATAACTTTTTTACTGTTATTACAACGATTTTACATAGGAAACCTAGGGTACATTCTTCTTCAATTTGTCCTGTGCTTTCAGGAGATGAGAAATCATGGCTCTCCACAACCTCCTATTCTTTATAGCTGTTATAATCTTTCTATCAGAATTTTGGTAAAAATGGCGAGGTTTGTACTGCAGATCTCGATATTCGAAGTCGTTTTGGCAGTAATTGTGTCTCTCGACGATTATTTGACTTAATCCAATAGTTTTTAACAAATCGGATAATGAAAATCCTGTTGAAGGTCACGATTTTAGATCCTTTCTAACTAATGTGTGGTTCCCTCAGTGCTCTGTCTTTGGAATTACATTGTTTCTTATCTTCATCAATTACTTTCCAGATGTCATCAGGCTTGGGCTGAGGACTCGGCTATTTATTACTAACTTAATAGTAACTCTCATGTGTTGGACAAAGTAAATCCTGCAGCTGCTCTCGAAAACGCAATCCAATCTGTTGTTAACTAGGCTAGCAAAATAGAGCTTGTAAATTCGAACGCATCCAACACAAGTTTCGGCTCTCGATCAACAAGACTGACGCAAACCACTATGAGAAAAAACATTGCACTTTCTTGATTTTCCGTTTTCCTCTGAAGTGGAGTGATTATATTGAATCAATTGCTAAATCTATTGCTGGGAAAGTTGGTTCTATCTATTTTTTTCTCTTTTTGCATATTTACACATCTACCATTCGATCATACAATTAATATTGCTAACATATTTGGTCTAATTCTCACCGTATATATCACAAGATTCTCGTGAAAATCTGAAGAACTTTATGTAATATTATTTGTTCTGACCTGCCACCACGACTTCAGTCACTTTCGGACCGCCATGATATGGTTTTCATGTCTTTTCTATAAATATTTTCATGGCAATTTTTTTAATGGGCTCTCGATCTTCGTACCCCTAATGCATGAATTTAAGGTTAGTACTAAATTGCCAAATAGGTCTCATCATTATACTATAAAAATAAATAGATGTAACCGTAGATTCTAGTCTAATCTTTTTTTATTCGCCCTTCTTACTTGTGGAATTCTTTTCTGGTTTCTTTTTTTCCTCTTACCTACGTTCTTCAAAGAATTAAATCAATCGCCATCTTTTATCTTCCTGAATCCGGGTCTTTAATTGAGTCTTCCTCGGGCTATATTTTTTCTCATTCTCGTTCATTCTTAGTAACTTATTCGCATTATCACCTAGCTTGGAATGAAATGATAAAAATACTGAATACATTTAATAATTTTAGTCTGTTTTTCATACCGTCCATCCTTGTTCAGCAATCCATTCACATAAGTCCAACAAATAGGTGGACCACTGATTATTCCTGTCCCTCTTTACATTGTTATATCCTATGAATGTCAAATTCTTCAAGCACTTTTTCCTCATTATTTATCGAAGAAAGATTTCCCTTTCTTATTTCATTTATAAGTCTCCTTTTTGTTTCCATTTTTCTTAAGACTTCGCCGTGGCTTACTCGCTTCAGCAATGTTCTTCTCTAACGGATTTCTTCACAGACATAATTTCGATCTTTATTTGGCGTTCTAAGTTACGTTGACTGATACATCAGCAGTAACAATTTTTATTTAACTAGAAAGTATTCACCTACTTCGTGAAGTGTTGCATAAGAGATATTTACAGAGAACTGACGGCTATATCATGTTGAAAAAATGGTTCTTATAAGGTCACGGATGTTAAGGGACGGCGAGCCTAATCACTACCTAGATGGGTGATTGCGTAGGAATATCAGATGCTTTAAGCTTTTACGTGCGGCTTGTGTAATGGATAATGGCTTGGAATTAGAAATCAAATTGCAGAGTTCCAATTCCAGTCGGGTTCGTTATATTGACTTATGTGCAAATACCTTTGGGAAAGTTATGAACACCATCCTCTCCCCTATCTACGGGTTAATTAATATGATTTATATCAGTAAATCATCATTATCGCCAAAATAATTCTTACAATTTAAAAATATTTTCTGATTTTGAATAACCTGCCAAGGGTTGATAAGTCGTCAAAAATCAATCACTTGTTTCTTTTGTATCCACAACATTTAAGCCATTTAGCTGTGAATCTGAGAGTGGAAAATTAAGATGGCAATTAGTTTCGGAAGGTTTTACTTTGACAGGCTTCACTGATGTCCTATCAGAAAAATAACTTTTTTTATTACAAGAACAGATTAGCAAAAGGAAAAAAAATCAGTTCTAAACGCTTCGGTTTTTCTTGCCATCGAAATAAAAAAAAAAAAACATTACGATTTGCCTAATGCCATTTCATTAATTGTGTTTTATTTATCCTACAGGATTCAATATAATTAATATTTATAATAGAAAAAAGGGAAATTTTTTAAAAATCAAATTGCCTAGTCATATATTAAGCATAAAAAGAATAATAGATAATAACATTTTCAATAGAACATTGCTGGATAATCTATATACAATTCTTATGAAAATGGTGTTTTCTGGGTCAAAATATGGTCTCGTTAAGTTACAACGAGAATAATATTGAACAAAAATTCAACAACCTCTATCAAGTGTTCCAAGATAAATGCTTCCAGAACAGAAACTATGAACTGGAATTGAAATGAAAGCAGTGATGGCGCATAATCTGAATCCATGATAAAAATGAAGGATGTGGAATTACTATATACTAAATACTTCAAATATGGTGGTGCATGGTTCAGTCATAACATATTTAGTATAGAATATAAGTAACTGAACATAGGATTGGCAGCGAACTCCCCAAAATCAAAATAAATCTCTAGTCACGTTCTTAAATAATCTCGTCAGTTCGAGAATTAATATGGATACGATTCATGATAATAAACTCATTTATGACTATTTAAATAGTCAGTTATCTATAACCACTTTCTCAGATGAACTGTTAAAAATGGCTTCGGAGAATGATGTCTGTAAATCATAACAAGTTCTTTCTTTCTTAGAACGTCGTGAACTGCTGCTACAGAATGGCAAAGAAATAATTGAACGAAATATTAGAAATCACAGCACCTGGTGTTTTTCCTCCAAGAGCAATCACATGTTCATCGAAGAGAAGGAAAAGGGATAATATGCTGGCACTCTCTCCTGCAAAAGATAGGATAGGAAAACCCTATCTAAATTTAAATAAGCGATAATAGCTTCTGGACATGAGAAAATTAGTTTCCTGAAAAATTATTTTAATAGAACTATCCACTGAGTGTCGAATTTTTCCTTATAAGGAAACATCAAATTTCAAAATTACCATTCTGAAATATTTTCTGATCGACTGCGAGGCATATCAAGGTACATTTTTTACTGAACTGTTTTCCTAAATATTTATTTCTTTTTTGCGAATATGATGTTTGCAATTGTTTACTAGAGTAAAATGTCAATTGCATGTCGTGGGTATAGGAAGATTATCTAGCGCCAATCTTTGTGGAAAGTCTCTTTCTTTATTGACTAAATCAAAATTCGAAACACTGATTACTAATCAACACACAGGATTAAGAAATATATATAACAGAATACGTGAATGAAAGTATTGCATGTCTTGAGACACCAGGTGTCGCTCACAGTCCTTTTTTATTCTATTTCTTCTGTTCTACTATACAGAAATTGCTAAATATTTATACTATCGTAAAGTAAAAAAGTTATGTCACCTCATGCTTTTTTTGCATTCAATATTATTCACTTCTGTTACTAATGTGTGTTTTTCTCTAGTTTTTGATTTCGTTATTTTCGAAGAAAGAATATCATGCAATTTATTGCCTTTAAGCTGCAACAAACAACAATTCCCAGCTGTCTATTTAAGCAGATATTTATTATATGGTGTCTTGTGCTGGCGTGTATCGTCTGGCAGTGTTTGTCGATTTTTTTCTCAGGTTTGTATTAAAAATGTCATTGCAAAGGATTGCTTGCGTTCAAACATTAAATGACGTATACACACGTCTGTTATATATAAAGAGATTTACCAAAAAATTAAGATAGTTATATAATAACATGTACCCCCGTATCTTCGCATAAAAATGACTGTTGCGTGATGTTTTATGGATTCTGTGAAATGGTGATATAATTGAGCGGGTGTGCATAATTTCTACAACAAAGCGGTCTAGAGCGATTGGTGAACACTGAGGTTTGTGAGCATCGGCCCAATTTGTCTACAAACAGTTTTGTGAGAATCGCACACGATAGAGAATCGTTTGATCGCGTCGGGGCAAACATATATCTCACTAGAGGTGCTTCACGTTAATGTTCCCCCTCTATAAGGCCCAAAAGCCACTCAATGAAGAGGTTACAGAATACGAGAGCCAGTTTACGGAGATATGTAGAGAAGATAGCGGTGAACCCTAAACAGCTTAAAATTGTAGGGATCAGGGAAGCCCCCTATTGGCTGTCTGTTTAAAAAGTAGTGGTTAGTAGGAAGAAGCTACCCGAGTGGACCTTAGATCTCACGAATGGAATATGAAGGCGTTTTGCTACGATATACATGGAATTGCTGGCATTAGCCGTATGGAGTACAATTGACGAATCTATGGAATGAATTTCCATGTAAAAGGTGATAGAACAAGGGGCGGCTTGCGCCCTTTTACCTGTGTGAAATGGATCGAAGTTGTAAAATAATTTATTACCCTCAAGAACGCGCATATGCTTTTAAAGAACTCTGTCGAAACTGGAAAAATATAACCCAAAGAGTGTAAGTTCAATACCCGGTTAAGGCAGTGGAGAACTTTCAAAGGGTTCGACATTCCAACCACCTGAAGAAGGCCGGAGCGTACAACGGCCTAAACGTTGTAATAAATATGGCGACGAAGATGCGGACAATAGTCCGAATAATGTAAATAATGTACATAATACCTTATCTCAGAAATATAGATAGAAACCGGGGAGTTCCTGTAATATATGGTTTCAGAGTGCACCATTTGGAACCTGATCTGGGTGATGAAAAGATTGTTATGGCAGGAGGAGTCAGTTTCTTCTTGAAGCCAGGCATGGTATCAAGCGTTTTTCAAGCATCTTTTCCAATGGATAGTGTTATGGGACCTTACCCATAATAACATAATGGATTATTTCATACGTAATTAATACTGCGCCTCAAGAGGAAGCAGGTAGTTCAGTCTGAAGTCGGGCGACCGGCTGATCGGTTGAACTCTCTGGACCCGTTTATACGGGTTCAAAGGGCATATTTTTGGCCGAGCCCACGGGCTCGGAGATCCCACGGGCTCGGAGATCCCACGGGCTCGGCGATCCCACGGGGTCGGAGATCCCACGTTAAACCGGCCTTGTGCCACATGATGCCCTTGTAGGGGGGTGACTAAATACTGAAGTCTGGAGTTCAGTTTGAAGTCTGGAGTGAAGTCCGTCAGGAGTCTGTCAGTCAGTCAGTCAGTCAGAGCGAGCGAGTCAGTCAGTCGAGTCAGAGGCAGTCCGAAACAGAGTCGTGTTCAGACAATTACAACTAAACCTCATTGTTCGTACTAACACTTTCTACTTCTCTGTATATATTCCTATTTGTTTTATTCCATTTCCGTATTTGAGTTCTTCTTTATTGGTTCTACCCTGGACTATCACCGTGGTACAAGGAACCGGACCATCACAGATAGTATAAATGAGTTGTCCTTGAGTCCTTGCTTGAGTTTAAGTCCCAATAGGGACTCAAAGCACGAAACCATCCTGATAGAAACCGCGTTTATCACAATAGGCAGAAATTTGGTGTTCGATTATTGAACGTCATTGATTTGTTTTTCGAGCCTTGAATGTGACCGACCAGATTTTCCCCCACTGAGCTGCCAACGTTCGGTTACAGGAGATTATAGTTGCGTTGTCAGTAGTAATACATTTGTTAGTCGACAAGTTCAAATTAATTTACACTATATTAATTCATATTTTGAAATGAAACAGTCTTTATTTGTGATAGCATTTTATGCAATATTCCGTTTCGTTTTCAGTCACCGGTTCCAAATTCTTTGGGCCCCGGCAGTAGTCACGTGGGAGTGATATTCCTCAGGAAATCCCACATTTCTATCGCTTTGTGTTGTGTATATTTATTACGTGGACGATGATGGGTCTCCACAACTTTTCCTTAGTAGCTTCAAACAAGATCTGTTACAATCTTTCCCAATACCTATTCTGCTGTCAATTTTTGTACATTCGTAAGGCAAGATTATTTACAGTTTCCTTGCGCCAGTCTAGCTTTGTGAGTATTGACTTCTCGAAGCCCTCTTTCCTCATCTCTCACAGCATTTTCATTTGCCAACGTAAGTTTCGTCCCTAATTTTACTTAAAACTTCCTCCTTGCTCAAATGATTCCACCTACGTATTTACAATATAACCACTGCTCTGTTCCTCCACGTATTCCTGATCATCTGTCAGACAATTGTTCAACATTCACAGTTAATTTTTAATCAGATGATAAAGTTAATAAGACACTGAGTGTGAACGAATACGAGAAAAAAATTATTAAGAAAAGAGGTAAAAAAAAGAACAGAAATTATGGAAACAGAAAGTGAGGATTGACGTTGCATTTAAATTTTTGAAGATCAATGTTGACTGGAAAGCAATACACTGGAAGAGGACTCCACAACCGAGATGTAAAAAATGTTTGCATCAAACTCATGGTAACATCTCGCTATTTCAACTGTAAAATAATGAAAATTATGTCTCATACAAGTGAACTGATTTTACATAGTCTTGGAAATGGTATACAAGATTTTTTTCGCTCTAACAATATATACACACTCAATCCAGAATAATTTCACGCTCACTATTAAAAATTGTCCGTGTCCAATAGCTGATGAAATTAAACTGCTAGAACTCCTTATATGACATTACACATTCGTAATCCAGATGAGATACCAAAATTCCATATAAATTATGTCAGGCTTGGTGCATTTTTTATACAGAATTTAACTACCATAGAAGGAATTTTCAAATTTTCACACAAATGAGAATGATTGCTGAAATAAGTTTTATCACGTTTAGATTTCGCGGGTTTTTCAATCGATTTGCCCTAACCAAACATTATATTAAAAAAAAACTCCAAAAAACACTGCATTTTATATCTCAGGGACTAAAAGTCGCGCCAAGCCGGTTGTCTACAACTCTATAAGCGGATATATTATATCTGAAAGTGCATCTCATCTTTAAATAACAAAAAAAATGCCGCTCGTTCTTTTTCATTGTGTAAGAGGCAAGTCATGTATCAAGACGCCACATTTTCGCTATTTTATATATTAGCGCATTTAGATATACATTTCCTTTTCGTGTTATCCAAAAAAAGAATAATACATCAATATTAGTTATGTCTATTAACAACTTTCAGTTCTGTCTATTTGATTGTGCTTCGAATAAAAACTAGTATTTTTCTTTTGTAGAATTTATAAAGTAACTTTCTCTTTTTATATATGTGCATTAAAATGGACATTACTGTTTAAAATGGAATGTTCACTTTAATGTATATTTTACTATTATCTACTGAATGTTGGGCTTTTAGACATTATTTGCGCAGGAAGACTACGCATGCGTACAAATACAATTGTTGACATGGTAAAACTATTTTTCTCAAATCCACGATACCGCCGATCCAGTGCTAATTTACGCGCTAATTATTTTTCAACGCGGCACGATTATTTTGTTCGTAGTTTATAAAGTTACAGAAAGACTTACAGAAGAAGGTTTATTTGATTCAGCACAACTATTTAATAATTTGAAAAATGCTTTTCTCGTTACATTATATGATTTTGGAGGAATAGAAAAGAAGTTACTGCATTTTCGCTAATGCTTTATGGTGGATGATAGAGGATCTGATAGAGAGGCTGAGAAAATGTCATGCAAAAATACCTGGCCATCAGCGAAACTTGCACCTTTCTTCTCTTTACTTAAATTAAATAGGAAATATTCTTATTTGTTGTAGTAATCTTTATTATTATTATTATTATTATTATTATTATTATTATATAAAGTACAAAGCGTTAAAGCAATGAGTTAGAAATTACTTTGGTTCGAAGAATTGCTTCAATTCGATGTGGTGTTGAATAGGACAAAATCCAGATATTCTCATTGTTCTTGACAGTAATCACAAAGATTTTGGAGATTGCCTGGTTTTCACTTGAGCATTTGGTTCTTCAGATCCCATAATAATCGTCCAATTATATTGAGATTAGGACATAGTCTTGACTAGTCTTCCAGAAGTTGAACACCTTCATTTACATGTTTTTGTTGCACATAATGTGTGGGAAAAATGACCATCATATTGAATTCTGACAGAAGATTAAACCTGAGTAAACTAATTGTTATGGTGTAGAACCGTATAAAGATAACACGGACTCGGATATACGGTTAAATAGTATATTCTCGGAAACGTAGTACAAAGGTAAATGTGGACTGGAGAGTACTTTCTCTCACTGGTGTCCTGACTGACTCAGTCAGTCAGTCAGTCAGTCAGTCAGTCAGTCAGTGTCTATTACTCGGTGACCCTCACTTGGTGACTCACTTTACTCAGAGTTGGTAGTCATATTATATTAGTGTGGAAGAGTCCATTTGTAGGTAGGTCCCCACAATACTAATATAGTATTCCCTGTTTAGATTTCCATTAATTTTACCAATTTTCCTCAACTGCCGCTTTTGATGAAACCCCGCATCATTACGTCTCATCGCTAAATTGTAAAATTTTCTGGTACATTGTTCCAAACTCTAACTGCTTCTCTTACATGTTCTCTTGAATTAGAATGTAACTCTTATTTTATATTCATCATAAAAAAAATACTTTTTGTTACTTTCCAGCATCCGATGTTAGATGTTCTTTTTAGCACTTCAATCTTCTATTCCGATGTGTTTTGCTCGCTCAATAAATGTAAGCCGCTCAATTAGTTTTTCGTAATATTCTGCGGATTTTATCAACTGAAATCTCAATGTTAAGACTTCATTCATTCCTCATTTGTCTAGTTGTTAATTTTGAATTCTCTACCTAGACTTTCAAAATATTTCTTTCTTTCTTCTCACTTTGTGTAACTTTCTGATTTTCTGGTTATCTTTGAGCTTGAAACCCTCCCTCTAGTAGCAGACGCCTTTCATATTTAATTTTAGTTTAAAAAAGCAAACTAACGTTCAAATTAAATAACATTCCAAGGCATATTACATTTATGTTAATAAGATGGAACAATTCCTAATTACAAATTATTATGATTTTATCAAGTCAAATCTTCCATTGCGCGCAATAGTTTTGTCAGACGTTTTTTCGGCTTCAATGTGCATAAACGATCATGGCATATACAAAAATGCATTAATTTATTTTCCCATCCTCGAGACCGACAGACACTAGTGATAAAATATATATGTCTAAAGAATCATAACTTCCAGATAAATAAACGGTAAATTCTGTCTGTTTATCCGTGTGTCCGAAATTCCTTTAATTCGGGCCATACTTGCTCTGCAAGGACATATAGTGTTTTGGAATGTTCCATTCAACCGGTGTTTGAATAACTAACGTTGATCTTTTTACCCGGCTGGGGACGGAACAGTTAAAAGTTTAAATTTTAAAATAAATTAAAAATAATTGTGAGTTTAGAAGTATTTCATTTATACTTAGTTTAAAGTCACACATAAACATTGTAAATTTAAAAAAGAATGTTTTATAGTCAGTTTAAATTATCTCCAAATTTTTGGCAATTGAGGAAATCATTTTTATTTCTTCATACTGCCAATTAATCAGATGTAAAAGGAAAGGTTTCGTGACGTGATGTTTTGAAGTTTGTGTTTTGAAGAGCTTAACTTGGTTGAAATTCCACGGCCTGAATTGGAATTTGAGCCCAAATCAGACTATTGGCTCAAAGAATCTTTTAGCTGAAATCAGAATTAAATAGAGATTATAAGTTTCATGGTGTGAATTGTGAAGTTTAAATTTTTCAAAATAAACATTGCTGTTTTTTATTCTGGAACAGAAGTCATTTTAGTTTTGGGGTCGGGTAACAATTAAACTTCCGCAATATTAAAATAAAAGTGAATACTCATTTTATAAGGTTGGACTGAATCTTTTGCTTATATATATATTATTGTGAGAAACAATAGACTCTTCCAGGCCTATATTAAGTAGGTGACATAGCAATCTAGAGAGTGTTATATTAAGCTCCGCTTACACTATCTCTCTAACCTGTTGTTAATATATCTTTCTTACATTTAATCCGTGTTCTGTGTTTTACTTCTGTGGTCCCAACTTTGGTCCCACATCAGTGGCGACGAGGATTCGAGAAACGCACTCACGGCGACTGTCAAAGAGTAATATCTGTAAAGCGTGACTCAAACACTCTCGAGGAATCAGGTGTGACTCAGATTAATAAAATCAGAAGTAAGTCTACCTCCTATTCTACTCAAAATGCAAAAGGCAAATCTCATGTCCTAAATTACCCAGTAACCAAAACCCAAATAGGTTAAAGAAACCGCCCGGACCATGTTACCATTGTGGTAAATGGCATTGGATGAAATTCTGTCCAGTTAAGAACAAAAAATATTGCAAAAATTGCAATAAAAGTGGGCATACTTTAACTTCGTGCTGGTACGCCAACAGAACGAGAAAACCCAATAATAAATTTAGGTAAGCTGAATCTGACGATATTGCCGATAGGAATTTAAGGAAAATGTAACTGTGGATATTTTCAATAAGTTCATTAAATTCCAGCTTGACTCGGGTTCCGATCTTTCAGAGATTAACTGGCGTACTTGGCGAAAATTGAACAAGCCTACCTTATTAAAAACGGATAAAACAGCAAAATCCGTAACCCGGCGAAAAGATTAACATTTTAGGCGAGGTAATGCCTGAGTAACACTAAATGGAGTTACCAAAAGCTCAAAGCCTACGTATTAAAAACATCAGACAACTGATTTGGAACTGATTGGATAGAAAAATTCAATCTTTGGGATTGCCCAATGAGTACATTTTGTCGGAAGATACAAAGTACAACGTTCAATTTGGTAAATCTAAAAAAAGAACTCAAACAAGAAATTTCCCCATGTTTTTTCTGGCGGCCTTGGGAAATGTACTAAAATGAAAGCTAAGTTCAAGATGAAGGACGGTGCACAACCGGTATTCCAAATGTCCCTTTCGCTGCTTTAGAGCAAATCAACAAAGAGTTAGATAGACTCGAACAAGCAGGTATTCTGTCAAAAACAGATTTCAGCGAGTGGGCAACGCCTACGGTCTACGTAAAAAAGAAGTCCAATCAAATACGAGTATGCGCAGATTTTACCACAGGGTTAAACGATGCCTTGCAAGATCACCACTATCCTCTCCCAAGCCCTGAAGAAATTTTCAATAAACTCAATGGTGGAAAATTTTTTTCTAAAATTGACCTCTCGGACGCATACCTTCACATAGAGGTGGAAGAAGAGAGTTCCAAATTGCTCTGCATAAACACCCATAGAGGGTTGTACAAATACAATAGACTGGCTTTTGTAGTAAAGGTTGCGTCTGCAATTTTCCAGCAGGTCATGGACACCATGCTGAGCGACCTTGACTACGCAAAAGCCTATTTGGATGATATGCTGGTTACTAGTAAAACTATGGCAGAGCACCGGAACCATATAATAAACGTATTCGAAAAGATACAAGAATACGGATTTAAGGTTAAGGAGGAAAAGTGTGACTTTTTCTTACCAGAGATTAAATACTTAGGTCACATTATAAATAAAGATGATCGTCGGCCGGATCCAGAAACATGCCGGCCCCAGATAACGTTCAAGCGTTACAAAACTTCCTCGTCCTAGCTAACTTTTACCAAGGGTTCATTAAGCACATGCAAAATTTGAGAGGGCCTCTCAACCAACTTTAAAAAAAGGACAAACTATGGTCATGGACCCAGGAATACCAAGAAGCATTCGAGAAAATCAAGAAAACTCTTACTTCAGACCTCTCCCTCACCCATTACGACCCTAGTCTCGACATCATAGTCGCAAGTGATGCAAGCTCGTACGGCATGGGTGCTTGCATTTTACATAAACTGGCAGATGGTTCGCGAAAAGCTGTGGCTCACGCATCAAGATCTCTAGTTCGATCTCGACATGCCCCAAGTCTCTCCTGAAGTGCGACGCTCAGGAAGGGAAAGGAAATTTACTCAACCGCTCGACGTATATCCCAAGAGGAAAAAGTATTAAGTTTTATTTTTCTCTCTTTTTCAAAAAACTCTCTTTGGAAGGGGGTATTGTGAGACCGGAAACTACCTACAATAGACTCGTCCAGGCCTATATTGTTATAGTAAGCGACATTTTTCCGACTTTTTTGACCGGTCGGTTTGAATTTTCTTTTTGTGTTTTGTCTTTTTGTTTTTGATGCTCGAACTTGTTTTGACCCACTATCTCTGTAACCTTTATTCGTTTTTAATATATCTTTTTATTTATTTTCTTTTCCTTGTTCCGTTTCTTTTTGTTTTTCTTTTTTTTTTTTTTAGTCCGTAAGGTCCCGGAACTTTGGCCCCACATTTATATATAATTTATATATATATATATATATATATATATTTAGCATATGTGTGTGTGTGTGTGTGTGTGTGTGTGTTTTTATTACAAAGATTATATCTCCTAATTATTATGATCATCATTAGAGGTGCAAGTAGTACAAAACTATATGTTGTTCAGGGGTACAAGTCTTTATACAAAACTGCATAATTAATTGGCAACTAACTATCGCAGTAAAGAAGTATTTGATGAAGTTACTGAAACACCAAGAACCACTGTATTTCAAAAATGTAATTACAGAATGTGCACAAAAATTCAAAGCTAAATTCGCCTAAGAAAAGTTTTATTATAATAGGTACAATTGCTGGAAAAGGTATTCCATATGAACAGTTTTTAGAAGTTCTTTACTTTTCAAGTGATTTGTTTTAGCTTTTTAATTTTTGAACTTGAAGTAACCGAAATGTGGTTCTACATAAGAATGATGAGGATATCATGGACTAAACTTTCTAACAACATTCCCGTTTTGAAGAGAATTGAAACAAAAATAAAAAAAAAAACAGAAAAAAGCAGTTGAAATTTCTGGGTCACATAATGAGTAAGGAGGCAAATCTGCTACTCATGTGACAGACTGAGAAAAGAGAGAAAGAGAAAAACAGCTCGTGCCATACTGGACCGGTTTCAACAAATGAATGGCCGAACATGGTTTGGGCGAAATAACAAAAAGACAAAATATATTACGATCAACAAGAGACAGGAAGATGTGGAGGGCCACGATCGCCTACCTAATGAAAGAACAAAACACATAAAAGGAGAATAAGTAAATTCTTAGATAATATCACGAGTGTCAATAGATATTTCATCTCAGTCGTTTAGTTGCCGTCAGCCAGTGTAGATCTTCCGCTTGAGGAGTTTTTTTTGTTTTGTTTCCATCGGGTTATGGTCAGGTAAACAAGTCAGCCTATTCATCAAGCTTTGAAACAAATTCTATTCGTTATCTTTCTTCAAGGAATGTGAGACAGTTTTCATACGTTGGTATCCTTGATACGTGTCTTTATCAGTACGCTAAAAAAATCAGTGTTTTTTTTAACTGTCATGTGAACATAACCTGGCACCTTCCCAAAAGTTCAGCAGTACACCACCTAATATATAACAACTCACAAAATCAATACACCTCTTCTGCTGTTTTTGGGGACGTTTTCCCCCAGTTTCCAATAAGAGTTTGTTCCACTTACCTGTATTATCGGGATGTACCTGGAACCTACTCTCTAGGAAAAAGTTTAATTCGGTTTGCCTCTATATTTTTTGACACATTTCATTTCGATTTACATTATCAATGGCTTTCAAAGAAGGCCTTATTATTAATTTGATGTCTTAACACTTGATTTTAGACTTGGTGTGTACTGCATTTGGTAATTCCATACAGTTACAATATCTAAAAATATATTGCAGCAACCCAGGTGCCAAATATTAGCCAACAACTCAAGTTCCAAAACTGATATGTAAATATCAAGCAAGTTAAAAATTTGAATATCTGGGAAGTGACAACTAAATACGAAAAGGCATTGGAATAACGATTGTTTGATATCTTCCAATAGAAAGAGAATCATTTTCTATTGAGAAATAGGGAAAAAAATCAATTTGAAACAAAGAAAAGTAAGTTCAAATAAAATGCAATATCAATGCACCTAAATTGACATTTTATGCTAAACAATCACTACACAGATGAAGAAGAGACTTCAGGCAAGAAGAATGAAATTCTACAGAAGAATGATGAAAATACTATGAATTGAACATGAGAGTAACGTGACTAAGGGAGAAGGTGTACTCAATGAAAATCACTGATGCAACACATTTACTTGATTGAACGCATAAAGAGTGAATGGGCTAAAATTGACGGCAATGTGGAGTTATTGCATCACGTTCACGTGAATCTTGCAAAGTGCACCAACCTTTGAATCACAAATGATGAAAATCATATGAAGATGTTAAAAATTCAGTAAAATATTTACTCTTGATATATTATTAAATCGCGAGATTGAATTGTTTATCGGTACGCAAAACGGATTTTACTCTTGGATATTTATATTCATTTAAACCTAAAATATTGTATCAAAGAGAAACATCTAATAAGATTCACGTAACATACAATCGTATTGCGTAAAATTTTCTATGCATAGGCTTATTCTCCACTCTGACAACTCTATTTCTCAGAAACGCAGCCTCAACGCCTGCCGGTACTCTATCTTACATGGCAAATGTTCAGATTAGCTCTATTCTTTAGCTACACATGCATAGACTTTTTCAGTTAGAACATGTCATGCTACCTAGGCCGATGAGAGGGAGCTCTATCAGGGAGGCTCCGTGCCTTGAGTGCCTATTGAGACTTAAACTCAACCCAGACCAATAATTCCAGTTGTAGCTGAAGCAAAAATATAAAAATTGACTAAAAGATTTTATTTCAAATAATTGAGTTCAATTCCTTGGTCAGGTAATGATAACTTGGTCTCCTTGAAAGGATGTAGTTCTACAGAAGGATGCTGAGAATAGCATATAGAAATATCATATATAATCTTTAGATGCGTCCTTGAAATAAATTTGTAGTAAAAGTCTGTGAAAATACATTTGATATAGTTATAATATAAAAGAGTCATAGATAAACCTTAGATGTGTACTTTGAAGTAAAGGTCTGTTAAAACTGATTTTTTTCATAATAATAATAATAATAATATCAATAATCACCCCCCCTCTGTGTTTCAAATGTCAAGAATACTTTCATTATTTTTTATCTCTCAAAACCGACTATTCATTTTGTAATAGTTATTTCTCTCAAAACTATTCATTTTGAAGATCCCACTACTATTTCTCTTATTCATTTGTAATTTTTATTTCTCTCAAAGAACTATTCATTTTGTAATAGACTCTCTACTATTTCTCTCAAAGAACTATTCATTTTGTAATAGACTCCTACTATTTCTCTCAAAGAACTATTCATTTTGTAATAGACTCCTACTATTTCTCTCAAAGAACTATTCATTTTGTAATAGACTCCTACTATTTCTCTCAAAGAACTATTCATTTTGTAATAGACTCCTAAAGAACTATTCATTTTGTAATAGACTCCTACTATTTCTCTCAAAAAGAACTATTCATTTTGTAATAGACTCCTACTATTTCTCTCAAAGAACTATTCATTTTGTAATAGACTCCTACTATTTTTCTCAAAGAACTATTCATTTTGTAATAGACTCCTACAAATTTACCATAAAATATAAAGTAATTGAAGAAAGGTTTTGCTTGACGTAATGTCGTCCAACTGTAAAACCAAATTTCGCAAATTAAGATGAAAACATTAATACAAAAACTCGAATCATGTTCTTCAATAATCTTAACGGATGGTGACTTTCATGTGGAGGCCAAGCGTGGCGCTGGACCCGTTTAGAAATATCAAAGCTGTCAGCTCTAGACGAATTTTTTTCTTGGATTAATTATTAGCAATGGCTTTGAGCGGATGGATCTTGTAGGTTTTAGTTCAGCGTACTCGGCGAAATCACAATCAAAATATTGTAGCAAATAGCAAAAAAAATATCGCATCAGTTGAGAACGTTCAACAATAGCAACAACTAAAATGGATAGTACATTGACGTAATCAAAATGATGTCGTTGATAACTACTTCATAGAAAATGCAAAGAACGGACACCCGCCCCATGAATCCTGACATCAATATTGGAAAGCGCAGTAAAAAGTAACTGCACTCGAGAAATCTCACTGAATTATTGTATTAAGAGAATGATTTAATAAATTCCAACCGCCGCTTGCAATGTCTGTTTGGTCAATGCATGTTGAATGTTTTCTTATAAGGAAATGACCAATATTATCTTTATTAATACTCACCGAGTTGCTTCCCTGAACATAACAATAATAAACATTTCAAGGGTTTATTATTATCTACAGTCCTTATCTCCTACTTAATTTGTATCGCGAATTTCATTAACAGTTTCATTCTACCTTAAGTGGCTCTTGAGCTTTGTATTAGAAAAACTGAAGTATAAAAGATAAAAGCAGAGTTTTACAACATTGAATAAAAGTCGATATGAAACTTAAGGATTTAATTATCGTATATCTTTATCTCAGAAAATAAATCCAATATTCAAAAGTAATCTGAAAATTAAAATAATGCAAACGGGAATTATATCATGATTTGTGATTATTCCGGATTAAAAATGAGTGACTTTTCGACCTGCTGTTGTTGTTGTTTTTATGTGTGTGTGTGTGTGTGTATGTGTGTATGTATATGCGCGTGTGTGTGCAAAATTGTTTGAAATATTCTTTTATGTCATAGCTGAAAGTCCATTAATTAAATATATCTCCCCTGTGAATAAATGTACGTTGATATAAGATTAATGGATATATGTCAACGTGCGAGGCAGTTTCTTTTTTGTTTCGGCTAATATCAGCAAATTCTTCTGTCGTCTGGTATTTATTATCTGATTGTACCGTCTATTTCCTTGACGCTTTTGTCATACGAATTCGTAGGTAATTTTACCTTTCAATCATCATTCCCGAATTAGTCGTTCGTTGGAAATATGAAAGTTTCTTGAGTTTTCATTTTTTTTTTTTTACGAGTCGCACTAGTATTTCATCAAGCAAATTAGTATCTGCCTTCAGCACAGTACAATTTTATAGTCTCCTTCCACGCAAGTAAAGAACACACACTGTCACGTTTAATATACGAGACCAGGCGGGAATTGACATCTCGGAACGTCAGTAATAATCTCCTCAGAAGAATAATTGAATTAGGCATCATAAAATAAGATTTCGAAAGAGGAAATTAAGAAATTTCGACAATTAGTTTTGTTATAAAATATAATTATTGTCAAGCAAATAGTTAAATATAAAAAAAAAGTACTAATTCCTAATTTTCAGTTTTATACTTCTTTTAATCAACTTTCTTGCAGTTTTCTGTGGATAAGGTTCAGTTACATCATTTATCTTTTGTTTAGCGGTTGGAAATATGTGCTCATTTCATCAATGAATGTCATCCACATTTATTATTTTGCCAGATGCAGCAATGCCGCCTTTGACATAATATGGAGAGAAACATGTAATAGAACTCTTAAATATCTGTATGAACAAGATTTTCGGCAAGGCATATTTTTCTAAAAATCTTTTTGTCACTTTGTTCACTTCCATTGAATTTACTATTCTAAACATAGCTACATAAATCTGATCAGGAGAAAAATATTTAAATACTTTTCTGATTGTATTATTGTCATTATTATTATTTTTTTATTTTCTTTGATTTCTGGCGTTTACATATTTCTTTCCGGGACCCACCCAGGGACCTAAGCTTAGAAATGGCATCATGACACTTTCCACTGACAAAAAAAAAAAAAAAAAAAATTCCATAGATAAAGCCCTTCGTAAAGTGTGGGCTGTACTTGTCAGAACATTTTTTTGTATCTCCTTTAGGCATGGACTTCCAGGAATCCCTTCAATTAGTCTAGTGCAATCTTTTCCAAACAGTCCTAGGGCTCCAACTACAACAGGGATTGTTGATGTTCCCATATGCCACATTTTCGAGATTTCTATTTCAAGGTCCGTGTATTTTAAAGCTTTTTGAATATCTTCAAAGATACACTGCAGTCAACAGGGACTGCCATATCAATAAGGAGGCACCGTTTTGTTTGTGGTCTTTAATAACAATATCTGGCCGGTTGGCCTTGATTGTTCTGTCAGTGTGTATTGTGTAATCCCATAGAATTGTAACAGGTCCTATCTCCGTAACCGGGTCTGGCTGGTGTTCATACCAGTTTCTTTCAGTTTCCTTCCCGTAGAAGTTGCAGATTTTCCAGTGCAGATATTGGCCCACACTGTCATGTCGGCTTTTATATTCAGTGGGTGCCAACATCGTGCAACCTGATACAAGCTGATCAATCGTTTCTGGTTATTTATCACAGAATCTGCATTTTGGGCTGACACAATATTTTCGTACATGTGCTTGATAATTCCGAGTTAGCAAGCATTGGTCCTGCGCAGCAAGGATAAAACCTTCAGTTTCCGCTTTCACCCCTACACTGCGTAGCCACTGATGGGTACGGGTTTTGTCTACATCAGCTTCTTTGGTACGGCCAGAGTATTGGCCATGAAGTGGTTTATCCTGCCATCGCTTCTGTATCTGGTCGGTTGCATTCGTCTTTGCTGTCTTTTTTTTAAAATTATTTTGCAGTTTCAGCCGGTGTATTGTGCTGTAGTTGCATCTCTACGCCCATTTCAAACTCCATTTTGAATTTGTTGGCTTCTTTCATTACGGAGTAAAGACGCTTACTACTTTCATGTTCCTTGACGCATACCATCATCCAGTCTTCTGTAGTTTCCAAGTATCTTTGGAGGCCAATTGTTGTAGTTTTGTAGGACAGTTCTAGTTGAACTAATCCTCTGCCTCCTTCGGATCTGGTCACATACAGACGATCAACATCAGCTTTGGGATGATACATGCGATAGCAAGTGAGAAACTTTCTCGTTTTGGCGTCCATTCGCTTAATTTCAGCTATGGTCCAGTTAAGGACATTAAAGCTGTATTGCACCACAGGGACAGCCAACGTGTTTATAGCAGATATTCTGTTTTTTGAGTTTAGTTCAGTATTTAGTACCAGACGTACACGCCTGTAGTATTCTTTTCTTATTTTTCCTTCATTTGGGGGGGTTGTATGGTATCTCCTTCGCTAATTCCTAGGTACTTATAAGCTTCATCAGGTTCCAATTCCCTAATTTTTGTGACAAAATCTAAATCTATTAAGGGTGTTTCTGAAGTTCTACCTTTCTTGAATGTTACTTTTGCACATTTATCTAATCCGAAGTCCATACCTATGTCGTCACTGAAGTATTTTACAATATTGAGGAGGCCTTTCAACTCATTGTCGTCTTTGGCAAAGATTTTGAGATCATCCATGTAGAGTAGGTGATTGAATATTTTCTTATTTATTTTGTAACCATAGCTACTGTTGTTCAGTTTATGTGTAAGAAGGATTAAGGATAAACAAAACAGAAGGGGTGACAGAGAGTCTCCTTGAAAGATTCCACGTCGGATATTCAGACGGTTGGATATGGCAGTGCCCCCGGTGTGACTAAGGTATAGTTTGGTGTTCCACATTCCCATTCTGTGCTTAAGGAAATTTAATACCACAGCGGAGACTTTGTATATTTCCAAAGTCTTAAGGACCCAAGGATGTGGAACACTATCAAAGGCTTTACGATAATCAATCCACGCTGCACTTAGATTCCTGCGTCGTCTCCTGCAATTTTCCAGGATCAATTTATTTATCAGAAGTTGATCTTTGCAGCCATATGAACCTCTTCTGCATCCCTTCTGTTCCAGCGGGAGAGTGCTGTTTGTTTCGAAAAAGGAATAAGTACGGTTCGTCAGTACAGACGTGATCAACTTATACGTTGTGGAGAGACATGTTATCGGTCTATAATTTTTCGGGTCGTCTGCTTCAGTTGTTTTTGGTATGAGGTGTGTAATACCTTCAGTAACCCATTCCGGGATTTTATTGAGATAATTTACATGCGTAGATAATGTTTTTGCAAGAATTTCATGTGTAGATGTGAGATGATACAGCCAGAAATTGGGCAACTTGTCACTTCCTGGGGATTTCCATTTTGGGGATTTCGTTAGAGCTTGCCTAACATCATCTGTGGATATATTTTCCCATTCTTGCAGAGGTGTATCCAGCAGTCGTTCTTCTTCACACCGTATCCATTCTGCATTTGGGTTATATTCATTGGGCTTCTCCAAATATTTTCCTAAAATGTCTGTACATTATCAATCGATGGTGGCCTTTCGACATGTATAGGTGTTTTTTCCCAATTTCCCTGTAAAATTTCTTAAGATCTGTTCGGAATATTTTATTTTGGCGATAGAACCTACAACGTTTTTCGTATCGTCTTGTTCTCTGTGCCTTTAGCTGAAGTTTCTGTTTCAGCATTTCCTTGATTGATGGAATATCAATTAGGGATTTAATGCTATATTTCCGCTTGATCTTTTTGGATTTACGTGTGGAAATATTAGGGTTTCTGGTGAGGTCATCTAATATAGAAACTCATATCTGATTTGTTGTATTTCTCGTATCAGTTTGGTTTTCCAAGCTGGTTCTCTGTGTCTGTTAATTTTATTTATTGTCTTGACCCCAAGCTTCCGATTCGCTGCTAGAGCTGTTGCGTATGTGTCGTTGTTAACTTCTGTGATGTTTCCCGGTGGTTTATCTGTTAACAGTGTTTCCAGAGCAGCATTGTATATTTTCACGATGTGCTTGTTGGAATTCGTCATGGATTTTCGGGAGCTGATCTCTGTCTGACAATTGTATGAAAGTTACTCTGCTGAGTACTTGGATGACGTCATTTTTCGCTTCGGTGACTTCAGCTTCGTGGTTTTCAAGGAATTCTAATTTAATGTACCTGGAGTCATCTTCAGTGACAATTTCTGGAGAACTGCAGGTTGTGTCTAAGGAAGAGTCTTGGGTTTCATTTCCTGGGAGATTATTTCGTATTTCATTCGCTTTAGCGTCCACCTCATCCTCTGTTGCATTCCTTATTTCTACATTCGTCTCAATAGAGTTTGAGAGATGGGTCATAGTATTTTGTCTTATATCTAATATTATCTTATCTATTTCTGCCTTTGAGAGTCTGTTGTTTCGCATGATGTCCCTACGGACATTGGCAAGCATGTTTGGATTGAGGTTAGGTCTTATATCATTTCCCACCATACTTCTCCATATTTGGTATGTTTGATTGGTGGTGTTCTTTGCTGGGTTTTCAAGTGCAGTGAAGAAGGATGTCATGACTTGTCGATACTCTTCGCAGCTCTATTTCGTTCGTTTACTTTTTATTAGTCGATTTGGTATAGAGTCACTTGGTCCAAGGTTGGCAATTATCCGGGTTTGGTGACCTAGTGTCTCTTCGTGTGTGGAAGATTTTGTGCCAGTGGCAGACTTTACGTCCTCAGACTAGTTCCTCTCTGAGGGACGCGGCCCTTGTTGTCCCGGTTGATTATTATTATTATTATTATTATTATTATTATTATTATTATTAATAATAATAATAATAATAATAATGATAATCATAATAATTTTACTAACAGTGTCCCAGGTAACATCAACATATAGATTACTCAGAAGATCACCCTACCAGGAAAATTCCGTATACAAAGAAAAGTGCTGTCAGTTAAATGGCAATTTACCTATAGGTCTCCAGGACCATAATTTGGACCCGACTCGACAGAATACAAAGCAGGAAATATAGCTTAATAATAATAATAATAATAATAATAATAAATTCAGCAAACTCACTTGGTTGAATAATTCGGTAGATTTTTTTTTATGAATATCGACTTAAACATATTATATTGACTCCTTTAGGCATTTCTGTAAATTTCGGCTGCGCACAACCAATTTGAAGTCATGCGAAATGGCATGCGATAATAATGGTTACTCCGAATACATTAAAAAATAAAATCGTTACTAACCTTACTGGTACTAAAATTTCATAAAAGTTAATTTACAAAATATTACTTGAACATTCTCTTCTTAAAATGTTAAGTTAAGTTTACATTTATTTTGTCTATATTTCTGAGATGAGGTGTTATGCACACTATTTATATTATTCGCACTATTATCCTCATCTTTCTAGCCATATTTTTTACAACGTTTCGGCCTTCTTCAGGTGGTTGGAATGTCGAACTGAACCCTTTATTTTGCTCGCTGGTGCAGACTGATCTAGTTCCACGTGCCATGTCTAATGGATATCAGTTGTCAGTTATCTCCTGTTAATTACCCTCTCCAAGTTCTCCACCACCTTAATTAGGTATTGCAATTTTTGCTGTTATCATCTCTTTTTTTTACCAGAGTTCATATTGCAATTTTCGTTAGTCCGATGCGTTTTTTATATTACTGGGGGAAAAAAGCAATTTCCTTCTGTGTATGACAAAATCTTATTTTATTTCTGCACTCGGTGAAAATATATTTGGGGTATTATTTCCATAGGTTCAAAAAGAAGAATTTTCGAACAAGCACGGAAAAAGACTTCACAGAGATCAGAATGTTAAAAGGGATGTGTGCTCTGTATATTTAGACACTCAAAGAAATTTAGAGAATTTCTGTAAGAGAAATGAAATTTCTTGGAAGGAGGGTTTCTATCATTAGAATTTGTTTCCTATCAGCAGAAACCATTTTAGCTATTTTTAAATTATCAATTGAATTAAGAGTCGTTTTTTCTTGCACATTCCGTCTACAAATTCTCTTTCTAGATTTTAATGGTCAATTCTTTGAATAGAGTTCATTGACATTCACAAATGACTTTCATTTTTTTTTCTTGATGCTCCGGAAACTATGACCTTCATCCTCAAGCTTGGCAATCTTTATTTTCCTGAAAGCAATCAAGCTTAAACTTACAGATTTAATCTTTATCTTATTATAAATAATAATAATAATAATAATAATAATAAATAAATAAATAAATAAAACGTGCGAACACGTATTTGCATGAAAATTGAAGTTTTTATATTTTGTTTAAATATCAAAAATTAAAGCATTTACAAATCTTGATGGAATTTTTTTTAAGTTTCCGAGATTAATTCAGCAAATCCAACAGATTTGAACCGTTATAAATAAGTTTTAATAATCTTTTAAGTAAGCAAATGATATTTTGAGAAAAATGGAACATTGGAAAAATTAATCTACATGTTTTCAAAATAAATAAAGAACCAAAACAAATTGAAATAACTGCAATAATTAAATTTGAAAAATCATTAATTTAACAGTTAATTTTCACAGGTGTTCATCAAACATACATATATATATATATATATATATATATATATATGAAAATATGATGATCGTCACCTCCATGTCACGCATGATTTTTACAGAACGCATAATATATAGATATATCTATACATATGCATTTGGTGGTGGTTTTTATTTAGTATTTTAATTTATTTATCATCTGAATAAATATTGCACCAAAATAATACATGAAGCGGAGAAAACTTTTTTCAAGTCTTTTTCAAAGTTTTAACTAATGTTCGTCCACTGAAACATGGAGAAGCAAGTGGCTTTATATGTACGTATTTAATTATATTTCATGGTTTCTAGCGATACGCACGGAGTTATTAATGTATCTATCTAACTTTCTGTCTATCTTTTTAATCATTTCAACCCAAGCAAGGTGTTAAAAGCCAACAAAGTTGTAAGAAATTGATGAGACAAAGAAAGACAGATGACAATAAAAGAAAAAGCCTGAAGAAACATTGTCACTGAATTAAAATTTTCGAAGATCGTAGTTGGCAGATGTAAAATGATTAAACCAATCTGCCAATCTTGTACGGCATTTAAATACCTGAAGGCGCACTACACAAGAGGGATATATATATATATATATATATATATATATATATAATATATATATATATATATATATATTCTGACCACGAGACACGGGTTCGCATCTCACCATGGTCGATCTCTCAGAAAGGAGACTTCCTTATGTTATCGAACTGGAGAGGGCGATTCCAGCATGCAGCACCTTTGAAAAGTGTCCGAAAACTACACCACGGGTTGACCCAAGCCTCGATAATTGTCACAAGTAATCGTAGGGCTGGCCTTTGGCCAAATTGCTGATCATGCTAGATAACAAACTCTTTCCTAGAAACTGTAACTTAGGTCTGCTCAACATAGTTGCAGTGTAAATAATAGGTAGGCTGTGTGGGTGTTGAATAAACGCGACTGAGTAAGCGTCAGCAATAGGGATTGGCTAGCTGCCCTTGTAGACAGGTATCCTCGAATACGAGTGGCCAGCTATACACACACACAGACACACACAGGCATCTATCTATCTATCTATCTATCTATCTATATATATATATATATATATATTACACACACAAACACGCATATATATATTACATATATATATATATATTACACACACGCATATATATATTATATATAGATACATATGTTTATAGATATGTATAACCACCCACACACACACATACACACACACAGCCACACACACACGCTAAAACTACTCCAAAATATAATAAACAGTATTAAATATTATTTATTAAAACTACTACAAATATAATAAAGCCTACACATAAAACAAAAATATCCGAAATTTAAAATATATATATATATTTTTAATTTTTAGCATTATTTTAAATATGTGATACAGAGAGAGTACTATAGAAGACTCATTTCAAAATGATGATGCCTGTAGTCGGGTTTTGACGTATTTGCATACAGCAAAGACAGCACCAAATTACCAAAACCATTATTGAATGCAGTTGTTTACTAACATCCGAAATAATATTTAGACTCACTGAACCCAAACACACGCGCCCTTGGACGAAAACAAATTGATTTAACTCCAATTGCAAAAAGAAAACAAGCATTACCAAACCAACTTACGCACTCCCAAATTCACAGATTTAAGAATACCGGAATTCGTTAAATTTTTATGGTTTCTTTAAGTAGAACAAAACCAATTTAATTAACTTTTTAACTAATTTAGTACAAGCGTACAGTGATCGTTAGTGCATTGTTTAAATTTTCCGATCACACACGAACACGTATTTTTATAATTTAATTACGTTATAATATTTGCATTTTGATTTCGATCAGTAAATTTGTAAAGAACTCCTGCGTCTCATTCTTCCTCTATAAACACGCCCCCCCTATATATATATATATATATATATATATATATATATATATATATATATATATATAAAAGGTAATATATACGTTGATATATAATTCAAGTGGATCCTAGTAATATAAAATATTAAAATTGATCCACAAATAGAGCTCAATGTATGTATTATTACAGAGCAAAAATTAATACATAATAAAATCGAAAATCACCTCAAATGGGGAATAAGCCCTATCTCAACCGACAAAAATATAATTCATCATTTTTATCAACCCCGGTATAGACTAAATTCATGTCGGAAATAGAAATGTCAGTGTGACAGCTATAAAAAACAAAAAACAAAAAAAAAACTAGTTCATAATTTATCCATTGTAATGTTTCATTCAGACAAAAGGCACGAGGCAGAAGTCAGGGGAGGGTGGAAGATATTTTTCTTAAAGAAAAGAGGTTTTATAAAATTAAACACGGATATTAACCTTATGACATTAAATTGGCTTATATAGAGAATGAAATGTTAATTTAACACTAAGGAAATAATAAAAACTGGTTTACAAAACTTAAAATATATAGATAAAGTTATATTTAAAAATACAAAGTCATACTTAAAAGTTCAAATTCATATTCCAAAAACAAGTTATATTAAAAATAAGAAATAATTTATATTTAAATGTAAATAAAATTATTTTTAAAAAAATTCATATTTAATATAAAATAATTAGGATATATCTAAAATCAAAATATATTTAAAAATAAAAATATAAGATAAAATAAATTATATATTTAAAAAAGTAAAAATATAATGAAATAATACCAAATAAAAAGTTATATTTAAAAATAAGTTATATCTAAACCAATTTATATTTAAAAATATAAAGTTATACATACAAATACAGAGTTATATCTAAAAATATATAGTTATACTGAAAAATACAAAGTTATATTCAAAAACATCCATCAAATATATAGATAAAGAGATGTAAGTGATAAAAGGAAAGAGTGTTCAAGTACAGGGGACAATTTATAGATTCTAATTAATGTAGTGTAAAGATGTGAATATAGAAATTAGTATTAGTAATAAAGTCGATATTTGAAGAGTTAAAGAAAAATATGGCTAATTAAACCATGCCTATATTATGGAAATTTTAATTAGTTTTTATGCCGACACTCACACACACACACGCACACACACACACGCACACACACACACACACGCACGCGCGCGCACACACACACATATATATATATATATATATATATATATATATATATATATATATATATATATATTAGGATATTACGAGAAAAACTGTCAATATCGCGACACATTTGCAGTCGTGTTTCGATGCGTATCAATGCATCTCCCCAGGCGATTGTAAATTACTGACGAGTGAATGATTTATTTAGATTTAAAAGAAAATACAAACTCTTTTTATGAAAAAAAAAGCGTGGGTGTTATAAAGTTTTTGTGATTTACTCTGATCAACCAGTCAAATATGACCTACGTTAAATTTAAACTAAGTGAAAAAGGAAAAATTAAAAAAAATATTTCTTTATAAATGGGTCATGATCCGTAGATTGGCAGCTAACGGCAGCCAGACACAAACAAGAGCGGATATAAATGGATACATAAATTATACAACCTAGACAATGCTATTCCCTAAGAAACAAAAATGGGATGGAGTGATAATTTAACAAAATGCTAAACCAGTTATATGCTTTGTGAGTTTCCTACAAACATTTTTAATAGTTGATAAGTAAATAGCTTCTTTAAGAAACCAGAAAATAATTCAAACGTATAGATTTACTTGGTAAATTAATATGCAACTGTTGAATAAATATTCTTTATATAAAATGTTAATAACTCTAACCAATCAATGTAAAATATCAAAAATACCAACCACATACCAATACAGCCGTACAAGACGTTACTAATACTATCAGGAGATTAATACAAAATTATAGTAAATCCAAATTAATGTTAGATATAGAAAAATAAGCCATATATGATGCAACGCAGTACAACTAAAATATAAAAACACATTATCAGATTCCAAATATTAACTAATATTGACCTCTAATATATATATATATATATATATATATATATATATATATATATATATATATATAAAGAAAGAAAGAACAGTAAGATATAAAATCCGGTGTTCTTATAGATATTTTTATTTTACAAAAATAGTGCTCAATGTAAATTTACAGAGCATTAATATTATAATTAATTGATTTAAAATATGTTTTTTTTCGCTACAGGTCCAACCATGTTTCAAAATAGAAGCTTAAAACCCCGAATTTAATTTTGCAATTAAATTAAAAAGCATTAGTTCCATTTAAAACCCGGTAATTTTTAAAAGTTACTCCAAAATTCGCTTGAAGATGAAATGGAACTAATGCTTTTAATTTAATTGCAAAATTAAATTGGGTTTTAAGCTTCTATTTTTTGAAACATGGTTGGAACTGTGTAGCGAAAAAAAACATATTTTAAATCAATTAATATATATATATATATATATATATATATATATATATTAGCGAGAGAGAGGAGGCACGTCGGAATAACGGATAGTGACTTGGATTGAGGAATCGCAGAGCCGAGTTCGAATTCCAGTCGAATCCATTACATTCCCTTACGTGCTAATATCCTTGGGAAAGGTGTGAATCCTCTTCTGCTCCCTCCAGCTATGGGTAAATCGCAGGAAAGACTGGGTTCTATAGCCTTGGATGGCAACTAGTCTAGGAGAAGGACAACTCTGAAGTCAAAACCTGCGGATGGTCGTTTGGGGACCTTGTGGCACTTAGTGCACCAGGTCTCTGTATTCGGCCCTTCAAAAAGTGTGGATGATTCTGCACGAAACCTTCACCACTATAATCAAATCTCATGTACTGTTGTCAGTCTGTCGGTTTCCTGGGAACTGATCTGCATGACCCTCATACGTTGAACTCGACGGGAGAGTCGACTATGACTATATATATATATAACACGAACAATATTAGTGGAAAATGTATGGCAAAATGTAAAATGTTTTCAGCTAATGCGTTTCGTCATTTCGAACTTCATCAGATTGAATTTTCTTATGTTGTTGCAACAACGCATGTGCTCGAACGAATTATGCTGGGAAAATAAATTTGAATTTATTTGTTTTCATTTAGATTCTTTTCCTTTGCATCAAATTTCTTATTAGATATCCCACACATGTGATAATAGAAAATCTGCCAGGAATGGTGAAAATTTTCTGAGAGTCAGGGCGCAAAATTACTGTTGATGACGTTGCGATCAAAGCACTCTCAAGACATTTACCGCTTGGAGAATTATTTCCTCTTTTGATGAGAATAGCATTTTTATGTTGGATTTTATTCCCTCTCATAACGCAGACGAACTAATGCATCTGATGTATTGTTTTGAAAAATAGAAATGATATAACAATAAAATTCCCAGCATTCCTCTTGTTCGTGCGCATGTGTAGTCGTACCAGTTTAACAAATTTAGTCCGATGGAGTACTAAAGAACGAAACGCGTCACAAGCAAACATTTTACGACATTGTCATATATATATATATATATATATATATATATATATATATGTGTGTGTGTGTGTGTCTGTGTGGGTATGTGCGTACGTGTTTATGTGATTCTATAGACAACGAATCATCACGTAGTTCAGTAAGTAAAAGTAATTTTTTATTTTCAAATTGCAAAACAGAGGTTTTCTACGAAGGAGAGTGGGAACTTAACTGTTCAACTATGGAATTAGCCATCGAAAATGTTATTATTCTAAAGAATTCTACGCGTAAAATGACTGGATAGTCTAGGCTCTTTAACTTTACGAAGGCAGCCAATAAATCAGAACGACTATAAATTTAAAGATCCTACCAAATGACGGTGTGGTAGAGCAAGGCCCATTTTTCCATGTGTTACAAACATGGGGAAAGAAATCTGGAAGCGGAATGAGAAAATTGTTGATAATAAAAATATGTCATTAAATATTAAGAAATTGATATTTTGAAAAATAGGCTTACATAAAAAAATCATAGTGATTTATTGAAGAATGAAACAATTCTTTATAGATTATTGATATGGAAAGAAAAAAAATATTTATCTATTTATGAAAATATCTATTATTCATTTTTTGATATTTCATAATTTTTGGGCCGATCTTCCTTTACTGACAGAATTTTGCTTTAATATCCGATTCTTTTCGTCTGAAGTCAAATTTCCTGTATTTTTTTAATGAAAGGAAAAGAATATCATAAATCACATAGAAAACATTAAGAAGCAAATATCTTTATTCTTTAATGTAAAAATCAACGTTTTCTTTTTCAATAAAGTGGATTTAAAAACGTGCAAACCGACTACTTATAGTTCCAAGACCTATATATATATTTGTTATCCTTACAGAGAGGTGTGTGTGTGCACACACGCTCACACATATATAGGCATACATAAAAAAATAAACAATCTTGTATACGTATTCATACACACATATGCATTCTCCTGATCGTCGTTAAATTAGATATAAAAACACTGAATTGCAACTAGACGTTAGACCTCTGAAATGGTTTTAGGTAATTACCTAATAAGAGTTAGCGCTTCACTTAAATTGAATATCTGTTGCGAGGCGACATGACAGAGAGTAGGAGATGAAATCTTGCCATTGCAATAATAAATCACTTCCTACTTCTTATAGCTAAAACACTCAGCACTCATTAAATAACACGTTATATTTACTGGTTATTGAGCGTTGTATTAACTAAACATTAATTCTCTCTCTCTCTCTCTCTATATATATATATATATATATATATATATATATATATATATATATATATATATATATATATATACAGTGAACACTAAGGAAAACATTGAGCGGAGACAGCCTGTTTCATGCCTGAGTGCAGTCTGCAAGCCATCAAGCATAAAAACGACTGTTGATCTCTTCGCTAACAAAAAGGGTACACCCAAATATTATGGACGGGTGCTGCTATTATTGTCCATTACATTAACATTCGTGCAAATAACCTGGGAAAAGTTAAGAATCAATTACTTCTTCCATAACTATGATTTAATTAAAATAGCAGACTAGGCTCTCTAGCCTTTTTTTATAACTAGTCGCGGAGGAGTAGGATAGCACTAAATTCAAAACCATAACAATTGTCCATGGGCCCCTAACATCAGCGACCCCCGAGAACAAACAAAAGTAATATATATATATATTGTGGGTTTGTATTTAGGCAGCATTTTTTCATTGATGCGTGTTTCATTAAATAATACAGACAAGTTTGTCTATTTATTTTATGAAAATTCTTTTCATATCGTCTGATTAAATTAATAACATAATCATTAAAAGAAGAAAGAAAATCACAATATTGATACATATTTTTTAATCCTACCTAAGCTTTCGGCTTACATAAGCCATTATCAAAGATGACAATTACATTGCAATATATTAACCAATACACGGACAAAACAATAATGATAGTCTATTTATGTTTACATGGAAGATTTCAAAGCAAGGACAAACTCGTGCACACGAGACGCTGGAAGCGAATATTGCACCGCAGTTCATGATGTCACACATGACCACGCGAAAATGAAAACGAAAAGTATTAAGTATGAGAAACCGTTGGTATAATTCAATGGCCTCTGTTATAAATGATAGGCATTTAAGTATATTTGTGGAGATTTAATAGTTTATTTTGTTCAGTTTAGGTTTCAACTGTTTTATGTATATAGCGAAGAGATATAGCTTGAAGAATTTTTAGTTCTGTTTAAGTTTTCACGGTTAAGTTTTGTTGCGTTTTCAGTGTATCAATATTGAGATTTTCATTCTTCTTTTAATAATAATGTTATTAAGCTACTCAGACAATATGAAAAGAATTTCCATAAAATAAATAGACAAAACTTGTTTATATTATTTAATGAAACATGCATAAATTTACTCTTTAGCAATTCCGGATATTATTTTTGTGTAAAGTTTGTAAATATATCTGTTAAAATGAGATATCAGTGTTATTTACATTTTTGCGTAATTTTGACGACAATTTACCCATCGCACACTGTACATCTTACCCAAGCCAAAGTACATGAGCATAAATTTTTAGAAAATTTTCTTAAACTAAATTAAAATAATAATTGTATTTAAACAATTTAACAACAGGTATTCACTTTCGATTATTAGGCATTAAATTACATCACTTAGCAGCTTTCACAGTTTATGTTGACTTTTACAATTAGCCTGAAGAATATTTATTAGCGTTCTTAAATTTAAAACAAAAATTAAAAACATAACGATATTTTAAAATCTGTTTCTCAATAATTGTTGCTAAATAAAATGACTCCATTGAACTTGATCATCAGAGGATAAAGCGTATCGCAAAAGTAAACTTTTCTTTTTCTCTTTATTCTTATTGACATTTTCTAAGTATATTTTTAATTATATATATTTTTATATACATACATATTAACCAACACACACACACACACACACACACACACACACACACACACACACACACACACATATATATGTAATTAGGAAATCAGCTGATTCGTCTACTTTGCTTTCAATCTATGCGATTTCGTAATATTTTATTTTTTTGAAAATAAAAAAAAAATATAGGGATGCTATATTTTAAAAAAAATAAATAAATGCATGGGATAAAGTGTGGTAAATGGAGTAGGAAAAATCAACTCTATAGGAAGTGAATCGTTGGAGGATTAAATGAAATATACATACGATATTTTTTGCCCATTTCAAATGACCTCAAAATCGACCTTTTAGTATGTATAGAACGGGTCATAATTTCCGATCTCTGATTTAAAGTTTTTTTTGTTTCCGATTTTCTTGTCTGGAAATGTTATTATAACTATTTTTTCCTGATAATATATAGGGTGTATCAAAATACTTTTACAATCTTTGGGTTCGGATTCCTCATAGAAAAACAAGTGTAAAACGCCACTTAAACATATGTCAGCAAAACTTTCGTTGTGAAATTTAAAGCGATGGAGCTGGTTGCATGTGGACGAGGTTACATTTGTCATTCGTGTGCATTTGTTGCTAATCTGTCTTCAATGATTAACGCTTGTATTAGTTTGCTAACTGTGAAGTGTTCCATTGCATAATGGCAGGATAATTATATCGTGAGCAGGCAGATATGATTTTTACATACGGTCTCACGAATGGTAATGGATACGAAGCTGCACGCTGTATTGTGTTTCCAGGGCGAAGGCGGCCGAGTTATCCTACCTTTGATTCTGTTTGTCGTTACGTTGCTGAGACAGGATCCGAGTTGCAACAATTTATGGCTCGAGGAAGACTGAGCTCCGCTGTTACTCCTGACCACAAAGAACACATTCTACAGGCTGTCGGATACGATCCAGGTATCAGCACACCTCAATTGTCCCTAGTATATTGTACATCTCATAGTACTGCATGGGGGGTACTTCAAGAGCAATTCTTGTATCCGTATCATTTGCAACGTGTGCAGTGTCTTTCGCATTTTGATCACTCAGCACGGTGATGTTTTGCTGCTGGTTTATTTCACAAACTGCCAATCCGTTGTTTACCCCTTTTGTCTTGTTTAAGGATAAGGCAACATTTGGAAGAGAGGAATTAGAAATTTACACAACCAACATTTGTGGGTGGATCAGAATCCGCAAGGTACAATTCAGGTGAGACAACAACATTAGTTTATGATTATTATGTGTGCTGGAATTGGATGAGACTGTCTGGTAGATTCATATGTTCTCCCAGTGCGTCTTACATGACTGTCTACAGGGACTTGATTTCGAAAACACTTTCAGACCTGCTAGCGCATGTACCCCTGCTAATACAAAAGCGCATGTGGTTCATGCAAAAATGGGCTTCGGCATGCGATGCACTGAGTGACATCTACTATAAAATATGAATAGGTAGAGGGGGATCGGTTCCAAGGACTGCACATTTTCCTGACCTCAATGCTTTGGATTTTTATGTGTGAGGCCACTCAAAATAAATACTTTGTACAGCAGACATTTATAATGCAAAGGCGCTTCATGATCGTGCTAGTGGTGAAAGCCTTCAACACCGGGAGGGAGTATTTGAAAGGTTCCACCAGTCAATGATACCGATGGATGCATGGGTCAGTATAAGCAAGCGGTGGGCATTTTGGCAATTTGTTATGGGTTGCTGCATTGAGGTACACCTATTGCCTTTTAGACATATGTTTATGTGGACATTTTCCTTATTATGCTGTCAGGAACCCACTCCACCAAAGTGTGTAAAAGTATTTTTGACACACTTTAATGAACGTTGAATTCAACAGTCAAAGGAAACAGGCCGTTTCGTGCTATATACAAACACACACACACACACACACACACACACACACACACACACACACACATATATATATATATATATATATATATATTTATATATATATATTTGAAAGATTCCTCAGAGTTAACCTGTATAAAAGGTAATGTGTTTAAACGTAAAAGGCACTAGGCAAAACCGGAATTTTGTTTTTGCCTTGTAAAAGTTCACATTTGACGAAATGCGTCGGCTAATAATACATTTTCCTATTGTCTATCATCTTTATACACACACACACACACACACACACACACACACACACACACACACACACACACACACACACACATATATATATATATATATATATATATATATATATATATATATATACATATCCTACATCGGATGTTATGTCGTTCAGTGTTTTTCACAATAAAATTAGTAATAAACATATAATATTGGTAAAATTTTGAATATATATTCATGTGATAATAATACAATCTGAATTACATCTTTTATCTATTAAAATATTTAGAATATATAATTTGTTGATCTTTAATTTTTTATGCAATTTAATATTTGTTCATTTTGTTGTAAATAAATATATAGAATATTGTATTTGTTGATTACTTTTATATTTCTATAGATAAATATTTATTATAACTTGGAAGGAAGACAACTTCAAAAGGAAAAATATATTGCAAATTTATTGATTATTCGGAATATTTGCCTTATAATCTTTAAAAGTGATATGCGGATTTTATGCTTGAAAATAAGCAACCTCTTAAATCATATCATTTCATTTTGGCTTTTATCAATATTTTCATATTTATTCATTTTTTTCTGGAAAACTCCAATTTATATATTATTCATATTTCGCTACACAATAAATTGTTAAAGAAATTGACAATTTTATGACAATAAAAATGTAGTGAGAAAAACAGGAGAATAGCAAAAACAGGTGAATACATCACAAGAACAAATAATCAGAAATGGGTGATTGAAATTTCTACATATTTCCCAAATGGGAAACACACTCAGGCATTGTGAATTCTTACATTTTAACTAAGATTCCATATCTTACTACACTGGGAAATTCCTTAGAATACCCGCCGCAAAATTTACTCAAACAATTTATAAACTAAAATTATTTTAATAGGATAAATTTTCGATTAAAACCATCAATTCTGAAATTCAAAATAGTAAATTAATTTATAAATAAAATTTATTGAATTACTAGGATAGAGTATATGAATTACACATAGTGTTTTTTGTTTAGCACAGAAAAAAAGGAATGTCTACTACATTCAGTTTCTATCAACCTAACAATCTTGCATCACCTTCACTTTCTTTCGATGCGAGGCATCTTTTGAAGAATAGTTCAACAAATGCAGCTAATCAAAAATGATTTTGCATGACTATAATAATTTATCTGGAGAGAAAAAACATGATAGCTTTAAATAAAGACAACCAAAAGAATATAGTAAACATTGGAAGTTTATAATCTTGTTTATGGAACAGAATTCTTTGCCAACGCGATCTACGAACAATCGCGAAAGTTTCAAATCGCGTTGACTCTACACTGAAATTTAATTTCGATCTGTAGTGATTTCTTCGTAAAAATGTACAGCTCACCGGAACCAGCTTCACAGGCATTGAATCTATTCTATATATTATACTCGAAGGTTCGAGTATTGTAAACGTACCTCTATGATAAAAGAGTGGCAATAAGTCCATAATAGTGATAAAAAACAGCTAAAAAAACGATCAAACGTTTCTGCATCAATCATTATAGTCTACAAAATCGTTGCATTAATATTTTCTTGCAGACTCCCCACAACGTCTAAGTAACGTTACCTCGTAAGGATGGAAATATGTTGCCTTGTAACGATGCAAATATATTAACGTGTAACGATGCAAATAAGTTACCTCGTAACGAAGCAAATACCTTACCGTGTAATGATGGAAATACGTTACCTCTTAATGATGAAAATGCGTTACAACGTAATAAATGATTCAAATACGTTACTTCGTAAGGATGCAAATACATTGCCGTGTAACGATGCAAATACGTTCCCGAGTAACGATAGAAATACGTTGCCTTGTAACGATTCAAATACATTACCGGGTAACGATACAAATACGTTACCGCGTAACGATGCATATACCTTGCCTTGTGACGATGCAAATTTATTAGCGTGTAACGATGCAAATGCGTTACCCCATAATGACGCATATGCGTTCCCTTGTAACGATGCAAATATATTACCGTGTAACGATGCAAATACGTTACCTCGTAAGGTTGGAAATACGTTGCCTTGTAAAGATGCAAATGTAGTACCGGGTAATGATGTAAATACGTTACCTCGTAAGGATGCAAATATTTTGCCTTGTAACGTTGCATTCACGTTACTCCCTAGATTCACAACAATGTTGCACACCATTATCAAATGGATTGACTCAATAATTTTCTCAAGTGGATTGAATCTGAATCATCCGGGGAAATGATTGAGCTCCTGTTCCTTTGCCATCCGTCATTGTTTTCTACTCTTGAAATAATCGTTTTCTATTGTTTCACGTCTTCCATTATGCATGATTTCACCAAATCTCAATTATTTTCTTTACAACCAAAACAAATTCTGAACAAATAATTTTAAAATTACGGGTTTTTGATTTGTTTTCTCTTTAGAAACACAAACAGTTAATAATTTCAAAAAAAATATTTTTCTCACAGCGAAACAAATACAATTGTTTTTATAAAGTTGAAAAAAATACAATAAAATACAAATATGCAAAGAGAAAAATTAAATAAAAAAAGTTTTTTTTTAAAAAGAAGAAAATTATAATCAATGAAATCCACTAGGCTATGTTCAATGAATTGTTTTTTTTTAAATTATTTTAGAAATAGAGGCAATCAATTATAATCATTTGATACTAAATTAGTTGATAAAAATAATTTTTCATGTCGTAGTCTTTGTTTGGAACAGCTTTGACAATAAAATTTTAATCATTAAAAAAATAATAATTACATTGGTCACTTAAATAAACATTTAAAGTTGATACAAAATATACAGGAACGAAAAATAATTTGATTCACTCTATTTCTTTCCGCATTAAATGTAATACCTTATCAGTCAGTTTAAATGAAATATATCACTGATGTTATTGAAGCATTAGAATTGATGGATATCTTATCAATTAGCGTTTAGAAACTAAACATTTTTTTTGAAAGTTACTCTTTGCAATGGATTTCGGAATAGGATTGTACGTATTCGTAGATGTTAAGTAGAAGAGATATATAGTGTACAGTAATCCAACAGACAAGGAAAAAAATTAACTACTGATCACGAGTCTGAAGAATAATATAACACTCATGTTTCTAATTTGTATGCTAATGACTTTTTAGTCATTGTAGAAATGGAATTTAAAATAGATAATTCGAGGAAGGCATTCGAACATGGATTCTTCATTTAAATTTACTGATTCTCAAATAAAGAATACGATTAAAATATTTTATATTTTCCATAATTATATTTAAGTGAAGAAAAAGGATTCTGACATTATTTAATAAGAGTTGAATTTTTCACTTCACGCAACATTGGTAATGATCAGTCAGATCGGGGTGAGTATTATTGCTGTGGGCAATCAACACGGCTCTATCTTAGCAACGTTTTAGCAATGATGGCGGACTTTCAGAATGAATAATAATGAAATAGAAGGCCATGTATTTGAAACGTTACAAAATAACGTTACGGTAACGTTATGGTAATTTAACAAGGCACAATGTGTTTGGGAAGATAAAACTTAATGTTGCGCAGAGTTTCGAAAAATGTTAATATAACCAAACGAAGTAACATTTGTAAAATCACAATGTAACGTGTCAACAACGTTGTAGGAACAACTTTCTTTAGCTGGGGTGAAAATACCTTATTACATTGAAGTCAGCACAACGTCATATATACTACAGTCAAAATGAAATGTGTTCGCAATGTCGCAGTTATATTAATTGTTTGTTGGGAAATTACTCCTTTACAAGCATTCTGATGCCTTGTGGATTCGGTTTCAGACCTTACAGTATAGAGATTGCAAACAGGGGATTATACTAGTGAAGAAGAAAATGGGTAACTAGTCAAAAGCGGTTCCCACTGGTTGCAAGGTCTCCTCCAGGAGCCACTGCAAAAAAAATCTTGCTACTCAAACATGCAATTGCAATAACCCTATATATGGTAAGGATAAAAAGTAAAGCTTAAAATACATTATAAAGTGAAATAAACAGATGCATCAAAGACTAAGTCGACAGGGTCTAAATATAATATATTGTAGTAATAATAATAATAATAATAATATATATATATATATATATATATATATATATATATATATATATATATGTGTGTGTGTGTGTGTGTGTGTGTGTGTGTGTCTGTGTGTGTGTGTGTGTGTACATCCACCTAGTAATAAGTTTTTAGATCGATTCGAACTTGACTTGATCAATGTAATTAAAAAGATTGCATTTAAAAAGAAATCCAACCAGTTCCGATCCTAATCCTGAAAAGAAATTACAGATATTAAAAACTCAAAGAAATTATGGATTAAAGTTGATAAATCCAAAAATATCTACAAAATAGATCCGTCTGAATATCAATTCACTCTAAATAAAATCACTAACTCATACAAAAGACAGGAACTGTAAGTCTTTATCCTCTATAAATAAAGAAATTGCTAAATTTGCCTATAAAATGGTATTGCTGAAAGACCCGGTAAAATCACTTGAAAAACAATTACCTATTTTTTAAGGACCATAAACCCAATTTTCAAAATAATCTGCAGTTTAGACTGATAAATCCCTTCAAATCAGTATACCCTAAAAAAACATATCTATTCTATAAAAATACCCTATAAACCTTTAGAACGATTCCTCAGATACCATTAAATGGTTCCAACATATATACTCTAAGATTAAAGCTAAATTTATTCAGCTAGATATTATGGTATTCTACCCCTCCATTTCTAAAAACCTATTAGAATATAGCTTAGAGTTTACTAAAAATTATATTGAAATTACTGACGACGAAATAAAAATTATGATGGCTTCAAGACAATCTATACTAGTATTTAATGGCACCCCTTGGGTTAAAGAAAACAATAAAAAATTTCATGTTCATATGGGAGCATTTGATTCAGCCCAAATAGCAGATTCAGGATGTATATACATTTTGGATACTGTCAGTAGATTCTTGGACCCCAAAATGTAGGACTGTACAGATATGATTGACTCATTGTTATATAGTCCCCTAACCTCCAAAATACAGAAAAAAATGATTAAGGCCTTCCAATTTTTGGGATTTAAAATTCACATATCATCCAACTTAAAAATAGATAATTTCCTAGATCTTACGTTTAATCTCTACAATAACACCTTCAAACCCTTTCAAAAAGAATATCAAATCCCTATATACATAAACGTTAACTCGAATCACCCCAAGGCAGTTATAAAACTAAATTTCCAACCCAGTCAACGTCAGAATAAACAAATTGTATTCTACCTGCAAAATATTTAATGAAAGCAAATTTAGATATAATGAAGCCCTTATAAAGAGTAAATATAGATATAATGAAGCCCTTATAAAGAGTAAATATAGATATAATGAAGCCCTTATAAAGAGTAAATATAGATATAATGAAGCCCTCAAAAAGAGTAAATTTAGATATAATGAAGCCCTTATAAAGAGTAAATATAGATATAATGAAGCCCTTATAAAGAGTAAATATAGATATAATGAAGCCCTCATAAAGAGTAAATTTCAACAGATATTAAATTATCTAAAAAAAGCAACTGACAATATGTCGAGTCCAATAAATCATAGAATAGAAAAAGGAAGGTTATATGGTTGAACCCTCTATTCTGAAAATTATTCAACATTAATATAGGAAAGTACTTCTTAAATTTAATAGATAAACGATATATTAAATCAATACACTCATATTTTTTTTTGAACAATGTGGAGAAAATTATAAATTCCCACAATACTGATATCATTAAAGAATGTAATGTTAATCAATTACAAAACAAAAAAACTTATCTTGTAATTGGAGGGTAAAAACTGAATGCCCAGTGGGAGGATTATATATGACAGAAAACGTGATGTACAAAACCAGGATCTTCACCAAAGAGAATATACCCTCCACCAAAAAAAAAAAAAAAAGATTTATATTGGAATATCTGCTGGGAATTGGAAGCAGCGCCTTTATAATCATCGCCTTTCCTTTACAAATAAATCTCTTAAGCACCAAACAGCAGAGTTTAAATACTTTTGAGATCTGGTGGAAAACGCCTTCTCACAAGACAGTTGAAATGGAGAATTATCTATACGAGTCGAACTCCTAGAAACTTTATAGGTAGTTGTGACCTCTGCATTAAGGAGAAAATCTTAATAATCAAACATTATGTACCTGAGGATTTACTAAATTACCTCAATGAAATTAACTTCAAATGCAGGCACAGATATCGTCTTAAAATAACAAACTACATCTAATTTTGGGAAGCACGTCCATGAAAAATCCGGAATTTTAAATTATCTAGAATTGAAATAACACCTGGTGTCTCTAAATATAGTTTTAATTACTTATGTTATACTGCATATACGTATAGATACTTGTATATGGACATATGCGTGGTGATATGCGTTCATATAATTGTGTTGGCATTAGCAGGTGATTATATGGTTATATAAATATACACATATGTGTGTATATTAGGCGTTTATATATGGGGTATTTACTTGCTTGTATTTTGGTGTGTGTATATTACACACACCAAATATTGTATGTCACCTACACACTTAAGTTTTTATCAGAATATATTTCATATCCCTCTATATCTCTGAGATGAGGTATTATGATTATTTACATTATTTGCATTATTCGGACTGTTATCCTCATCTTCATTGCGACATTTACAAAGTTTCGGCCATTACAGGCTGTGGGCTTATTCAGCTGATGGGAATTTCGAACCAGAACTTTTATTTCGTCCACCGGGGTAGATTTTCCAAGTTCCACGTGCCATGCCCCTTCCGTTTCAAGGACACATTTCCCAGTGGATAATGATATTGTTTAGATACAGTGACTAGTCCCACAGAGTTGTGTGCTCAATATCAGGCTACATCAGTGATGAACCAAAAAAAATTGGTGAGTTGAGTTACAGGAAAACAACTAAGGTATCAGGAAGAGGCATGACACGTGGATCTAGAATAATCTACCGGCGGACAAAACGTGTGTGTGTGTGTGTGTGTGTGTGTGTGTGTGTGTATTGGCAGCAAGTTTTTACTCAGACATGTTTGATTGAATAATTTAGACAAGTCCTGTCTACTTATTCTGAATAGGTTCCTATTTATGGACGAGTTTCTTATTGTCCATATTGAACGAAGAAAGAAAATTACCAACTTGATGCAAAAACAAGAAACTGACGACGAAAAACTGCTAATATAGAAAGTACTCCGAACTAAAATAAAGTGAATATATACACACACTTATTATTATATTATAACTTAAAATCGTTCTTAAAAATAGGAGGATCCTGTTAAGAATAAGTTGGCAAAACCTGTCTAAACTATATATATATATATATATATATATATATATATATATATATATATATATATATATTAGTTGAAACTGAAAAAAATCATGGAGCAGTATAATTCACAAAATCTGCACAGCAATGACGATACAAATATTCGTGATCCTTCCAGAAATTTTATTCTACCCTTCCTGTCTTATATATATATATATATATATATATATATATATATATATATATATATATATATATATATATATGTGGAGAGAGAGAGACAGAAGTAATGTCTGCAGGCACAGAGACACGCACACACATATAGACGCATATATCAAATGCACAAAATCATCTCACATTAAGTTTTTTCGTAATTTCAGTAAATTCACAGAGATTCATAGAAATATGTTCACTCTTAATTTGTAGAATATTTCACTCACATACAAAAGCACGCACACACCCTTTATATATACACACTTTGAAAGGATGGATCTATATTCATGTCAGGAAATAAAGTTGTTAAGCATTTATTCGTTCTGTCTAGTTACTCTGGGCGTGGGGCACCTTTTTTTTACTGGCGGTAGGTGTTTGCCGTTACGTTATTTTTCTTTCTTTTTATTCTAGCCATTTTTCGATATTTTTTCTTGTTTAAGGGCATGAGGATATTTGTTGGCTCCACCAAAGATTTTGTTTTCTCTTTTACGTATATATATATATATATATATATATATATATATATATATATATATATATATATATAATGAGATAGTATACTACATATCTCTGTCTTTTAATGCTATGCGCAAATATTTTAGATTCTATCAGAATTTCCGAACTTCAAATTATTAACAGATAACGGTTGCAAAATCTCGGATATTAGTTTCGTTTATTCCCACTCAACACATTATTTACATAATTCGGACAATTGTCCTCATCTTTGTCACCATATTTATTACTTCGTTTCGGCCGTTGTATGTTCCAGCCTTCTTTAGGTGGTTGGAATGTCGAACTGTACCCTTTATTTCGCTCACTCGTTCCCTCAAGTTCTCCACTGCCTTAACCAGGTATTGAACTCACACTCTTTGGGTCCTGTCACTGGATCTAACGAACGCTTTTATCCACTGTGCCATGTGTCCTTTATTAAGTTCGGCATTCCAACCAACTGAAGAAGGCCGGAGCGTACATCGGCAGAAACGTTGTAATAAATATGGCGACAAAGATGAGGACAATAGTACGAATAATATAAATAGTTTACATAATACCTCATCTCAGAAATATAGACAGATTGATACGACATATATATATTTTCATTAAAAATTTTCATACTTTGTAAAAATCGAAGTTTTATCATTTCTCTCTTAATTCAGAACACATATCTGCGCTACAAAATTCTGGTAGTGTTCTTATCAAACTCGTATCGTAATCGGCCGGGATGCTGAAAAAATCTTATTCAGAGCTCAGTGATAACTGACGATTATTTTTGAATTTCCTGTGGGATTTTATATTTTGTAGTTATGAAATATTTCTTAACAATCAAATAAGCCTTAAATCCTTAAAGCCTACAATTCGCAGTGTGGCTAATAATTTGAGACGTTTGATTTCAGGAAATTGAAAGCAAATGCCAACCGTTTATTTATATCTAATCAAATCGATGCAGATTTCATCTTCAATGCGCAGATCGATATTACTGTCTTTCAGCATACGAACCTTTAGATTCCAATAATATATATTTATTGCATACAAGCTTATAAAAAAAAGACTTTTATATGTATAAAATTAAACCATAAAAATGACATATAATTAATTCTGAAATTGCCTTTGTTATATTGTGTTACGAATACAAAATCTATAAAATTATGAACCCCATAAATTTCCTTATTCCCTAGTCAAAAATTAATGGATTAATTTTCTGGGTGTATTCTCATTCTTTTCGATCGCATGATAAGGGTCTATTTTGTTCACTATACCAAAATCTCACGTGTTGCTGTGTGCCATGTGTGCGAAGGTGACTGATTATTCATTAGGAGGTCATTCATTTTTTTTTGTCAAGCAATTCCAAAATCCTTTCCTACCATTTTTAGGAGGTAATTCTCTTTGCTGTCAAGCGACCCGAAATTCTTTTCCTGACATTTCTTCGCCGAAACAAGACTCATTCCAAATAGGTAATAAGCAGAAACAAAGAGAAATTAAAAGAGGAGAATAAGAAACACAAGAACACAAAACCAATACTTACACTGTTTTCTCCAAAACCTCATTCATAAAAAAAGCAAGATGATCAAAGTTGAAAATTGAATCAGAGAGACAATTTAATCGTCTAAGACATATATCGAGAAAAGGGGTCTTGGAGAATTTGAAAGTCACAAGACATAGTGAACATCAGAAGAAAGCAGCGAATAACTTACGACTTTGTATAAATGGTTGGCAGAACATGGATTACGAAGGATTACAAAAAGACTGCAAGGTACACGATACAAAGAACAGTATTAGGTATTAGTCTAAGCCAGATATTGATTTACATGCATACATATTTTTATTTTTACAAAACGTGCTCAATGTAAATTTATAGAGCATAAATATTATAAATTAACTGAACTCAATTAATTTATAATACATATATATATATATATATATTTATATATATATATATATATTTATATATATATATATATATATATTGCAGGTTGAGTATTTTTTTAAAATAATTATAAAGCTTACATATTCTTAACGTAAAAGCGTTATAAACTCTTACATATTCTTAACATAAATGTAAATGAGCTCTAACTAACGGAGCGCCTTTCATGCGAGTTTGCAAAAACAAAAAAAAGAAAAGAAATCACAACCATCAATTACAGTAATTTTTGTCTTAGCAATTCACCTCTGGTGATGATCTTGGATGAGATTGAAAGTACTCAGAAAAATAAAGCAAATATCCAAAACTATGGCGACTTTCTTACTCAGTTTTTTAACAGCACAAAGAAATTGATCGGTGAATTTGAGAGGATTAAAATAAAAATAGACATGTTTAGATTATTCAAATAAACATCCTTAAATTAAGATATGCTATCTCTTTCTCCCTGTCTCTCTCCCCCCCCTCTCTCTGTATATATATATATATATATATATATATATATATATATATATATATATATATATACGGTTAAATCACGCTGAAACACCGGTTCTCGTTCGATCACCGAAGTTATACATCGTAGAGCCAGGTCAGTAAGATGGGGACCGTTTGGGAACACCTGGTACTGTAAGCCCCCAAAGTCCAACACTTACCTCACAGTCGGTGGGGGTAAAACGTAGTGTCAAATGCCGCCCGGAACTTCGTTCCTGGTAGGGCCACCCAAGGCGGACAGGTCTGAACACACGCCGGCTAACAAGGGCTCTGGTGAAAATCCAAGGAGCGTCTGCATCGGTAACCGGCGGCTTCTTGTCGTTCCTGTCTCTGCGTCTGTGGGAATCCCTCTCAAGCAAGAACGTTATCCGAGTAGGCCTGGGTACACTACTTCTGTAATTTATCCCAAGAATCTTCTTCTCATAACAGGAAGAAGCCGGCTCAATCCGCCCAGGGTGAATGCCGCATCATTACAGTACAGTATATATATATATATATATATATATATATATATATATATATAAAAGTGAACATAGAAGTCAACACTTAGAGGCGACAGTGTGTTTCATGCTAGATGCAATCGTCGCCTCTAAGTGTTGACTTATGTTCACTTTTATATTTACACACGCTCTATCTCTGATATTGAGCACTTTATCCCATAAATATACCACATCTTAAGTATATATATATATATATATATATATATATATATATATATATATATATATATATATGTGTGTGTGTGTGTGTGTGTGTGTGTGTGTGTGTGTGTGTGTGTGTGTGTGTATGTGTGCAATTTGTACATTTTATAAGTGCACTGGGTACATTTTATTCCCGAAAATATACTTTTTATGGAAACGTGAAGTGTTTGATCTTACATTATTTTTTATTTCCTTACGAACTTCAATTTCTCTTCTACTATTTTCATAGCAGCGGATAAACTTTTTCAATTGCTTTTTTCAACCAACACATATATGGAACTGTCTTTCTATTTTTATTATACCAATAGTGAGGTATTTTGTTGATATTTTTATTGTACAGTTATGTACAGTTTTAATGTTTTATTCTGTTATAAGAATAGCTTGGAGGAATGAAGCAGATAGCATAATTCTTGGTCAGAACCAGAAGGAAAGTGTTTTTTTTTCTTAAGAGAATTTAATACAAAACCTGAAAGAGAAGGAAAAAAAACAGGAAGATTTATCAATTTTTTTGTAATTCTATCGCTATGGCTGCTGCTAACCTACAGTAGAATGGTTCATTGCTAATCTTAGGCTAACTTTTTTCACAAACATGAAATAGAACGATTATATTAGTTCTATTGCTAGGTCCACTGTTATAAAGTTGGTTCACTGTGACCTGCTAGAAAAATGTTCTCATCAGAATATATCTGACACATTTATAAGGCTAATATTCGTTAATGCTTTGAACATTGCTGTCGCATCTTGTCTGGTGTTTCTGCTATGTATTTGGAGATACTTGATAAAATCCAAAGAAAAATTTTGTCGATCCTGACCAGGCATTTCCGCTTCAGTCACTTTCCAACTCCCATAACATAGCTTCCCTGGGTCTTTTCCATAAATATTTTCAAAGCAATTGTTCTACCGACCTTTCTTCTTTGATACTTCGCCTTCATGAGTTTGAATACACTACTAGATTGACAGTTAGGTCTCAACATTTTACAGTTGAAATGTATAAGTAGATTAAAACAATTGTGTATTTATGGAATATGGTATTAAAGGCTTTTACTCGATTGTAATAGCGAGGGTGCTTGAAGACATTTCTTGCCAATGAAGTAAAATCCAAGCGTTTTATTCAGAATTAAAAAGAAAAATCCCTAAATACAGAAATATAATGCTGATATCTTCAATCTAAATGTCGAGATTTTCCGAGTAAATAGGACGTAATAATAAAATATTAAGAATAAAACCAAAAGAAAAGAATGTAATAGCAGAGGAGCAGCGAATTGTCCCCATAAGAATGACTGTCTGGTGTGCATTGCTATACATGAGGTAACAGTAAGTAAACTTTATATTTGGTCAATGGAAGGAACTTTCAGAATGTCTAATAAAATATCCTTGAATTTGGCAAAATATAAAAATAGCACCTGCAATGCTAGCTATGTACGAGAAAGGTAAAGAACATTCATATGTGAAATGGTTCATTATAAAAAAAGAAATAATTTAATCTTAGAAAACAAGGTTTTCATATTATGCCAGGATAAGTTAGCTATATTAACTTGCCCGAGGCAGGGTATGTTTCTCTGGGAGATCAGAAGTGATAAGAAAATAACAATAATACATCCTACCCATTTTCAAATTTTTCTTGTGTTATTACACGCTGCCATCACTTCTGATCTCCCACACAGACATATACATACGCGTGAAAATATTATAATAAACATACTTATAGCATTGTTACCAACTATAAACACTCGCTTAAAACTTTACATTACATCACCATCTTTCTATAGACCCACTATTCATGAAACTAATTTATGCCTATCTTATATATAAAATAATGAAAACATATACAAATCCTTTTTCAAAAATACGCACGAAAAATGCTTTAATGATAAATCTAACAAAAACAACATCTTTCTGCGTTACCCCGACCCACACGGAGGTGACGACAACAGACAGTCCTCCTACACACATAAAAATACACGTGAATATAAAAATTCAACTAAATACAATATTATTGCAACATTTCGCTGCATTTCACTAACATATACGAGGGTGACATCTATTCGTCACACACACACACACACACATACACTTATAAACTTACATGAAGTAACGTTATTGTCCGACATACACCAGACAAACAAGCGTTTATTTACATACACACTCATACAATTTTACATATTTTAACGTCCAGAATATTCCTCACACATGTTTATATATAATCTCTTGCATTAATACACTTGACAAAATAGAACTAATTAAAAATTATAACATTCCAGCACTTTGTGTCAATTTGCCTTTTTCATGTCTATCTCGTTATCTGACGAAGCTTAAATAAAAGTGAAACATGTTAGATTGGGATACGTTTACTACTTGTTCTTTATTTTATTTCCTCATCTTGTCGTTTACTCATGTATATATATATATATATATATATATATATATATATATATATATATATATATATATGTGTGTGTGTGTGTGTGTGTGTGCGTTACTTATTATGTTCTAAAGTAAATAGTGTAGATTCCATTTGTACTTGGTATGTTTCAATGCAATATACTATGAGAAAAATATTGCCTTACACCGAAAGTTTAGTTACTATTAAAGATAAATGCACAGACTCTAAAAGAAATGTTATAATTTATCTTATCTTATAAAGTTAATATTATTTCCTGGAAAATTGTAAATAGCATCTATCTTAATAGAAGTAAAATTTCGTATGTTTTTTTAATATATAATTCTTTGAATATTGGCTCGATTTTTAATTCTGAATCAACAATAATTCTCTGAACTTAATTTATATTAAAAAATAAAAACTTATTTTTTTTCTTTTGCAAACATGAAAATGTGATTATAAACTATTAATTAAAGCTTGTTGGAAACAGAAAATTACAAATACACAATAAGAGAATAAATTTGGATATAGGAATAGGCCGTTACATTTAAATATTCCGCAGAGTCAAATAAGTGTCTAGACAAAAGTGAAGGACGTTGCTGAAAACAGTTTGTTGTATATAGCCAAACGATAAAGTGAGAGAGATTCGAAAAATAAATGTCACCTTTTTGGAGACATTTTTAGAAAATGTGATGATTAGGTTTGTTTGTCAAGACAACATTCTTAACAATTAACATTTCTATCATGAAATGACTTTCCTTTTTGGTTTGAGATTTTGACGAAAAATATCTGATCACGTTCTTTTAAAATTGAAAGGCTTTACTACATGTAACTTCTATGATCCTATGGAACAAAAATCATAAAATGTTAAACTGTTTGAATTAAGAATCGACAAGAAAATATTCGAACTTATCGATTTAATTTTGTCCCGAGTTTACCTACTTTTATGTAATTTTGTTATTCTGTAAAATGATACACTTTCTTTTGACCAAAAGTCAGAAGAGATTTTGCTTACATTTTCAGTTTCAGTGACCATTAACAATAAATAATTTCCTGATATTGTATTTCATTATTTTAAGAAATATTCATAACCGAACTGCAATAGATTCCTCCGATTACTTATCAAGAATTTCCGCGAGTATTTATATATGAAATAAAGAGTGGAAGAAAGGCAGGAAGTGAGAAGGTACATCTAAAGTATGTAAACGAAGACACAATCATACATAGATAATGAGTGAAATTTAATTAAAGAAGAAGCACAAAGATAAAAAGAAAGAAGGAAAAGTATGTTCTAGAATTAAAAGAAATCTTGAAAAAAAGGATCGCTTTCGAGATAGGTTAATACAAACGGGGTCCATAGAAAAAATATAATTACATCTACTTATATTTATCGGATTGGTCGATGTAAACAGTCAGGATATGTAAATACACAAAAACTGTAAGTAATTAAAAGACCTATCTGTAGTTGTTCCTCAAACGGGAGAATGCTCTAAATGAAGAAAAATTAAACTAGCGGCTGCAGATTGAGTTTGTATTTTCTCAATTGTGACTCGATGGGTTTGTGGGGAATGTCGCTGCGTCGAATTATCTCAATCTGAAATGAGAAATCTTACTAACAATCTTGATTAGGGACAAGCAAACTGAGTATAAATATTATCCTCAAGGGGAGGAGAAATGATTTGCGCTTTGTAGTCAGCAGAAGAAATGAAAGAACATATTTGGTCTTACCAGGCATAAAATAAACATGGATGCCAAACAACCAAAATCCAAATAGTTTGTCCGCAGTGTAACAGAGATTTATTAATGCTTAATTGTTTTAAGAATCATGACAGAGATCATCAGTTTCCAACAACAGATTCTTAAATATGGAACAATAATCTCCTAAAGATATCATACTCGTCTCTTTATTATTTTACTTTTAATTTCAAATTATTCAATTCCAATTAAACAAAACTTTTATATTAACTGTGCATTCATTCGCAACATTATATCATTCTATCAAATTTCATCGCACTCTTAACACTAGATTATTATATAGGGTTGAGTTCGAAATTTGCTGTAGGTTAACCGGGGTCAGCATATAACTGATGAATGTCGAAGTGCACAATGAAGGGCCCAAAAGTTGTATTATTAACAAGAAAGATGGTGATAATGGCCCGTCTGTAAATAATGTAAATCGGTTATTAATTATTTTGGTACCAGACACTTGAGTAAAAATGTCCATTTTATCCGATCAACTGAATATTTTTCGTTGGGTCTGTAAAAGATTTTAAATCTAAACACTTTTATATTTTGGCAAGGATGCGTACAAATATAATCGGGACAGCCAACGGCAAATAGCCAAAAGATTCAATCTGATTTCATCAGTTTTCGAATAAAAATTCACATTTACAAAATGGAGGTGAGGGTTAAACAAATATTTATCTAATATTCAGTTTACTTTCCCCTGATTATTAATGAAAAAATATTTTTTCGATGTGTTGTTTTACAGATTTGCCAATTTCCAAAGAATTTTTGTTTAATTATTTATAGGCTTTTGCCGTTTTTACCTTGCTTTATGCAAATCTTGATCCACGCAGACTGTAATGCTGAACGTTGCGATAATAGCATATTTGAGAATAGTTTCTTTTTCCAAATATATGAGTCAAATAAATCTTTGTGATAACCAATTAAAAATCAAATTATATATTGAAGCGGCAGGAATTACCATTTCTTGTACCACGTGTAACCTCATAATCTTCTAAGAGTGAAACTGAAGAGGCCAGCTAACAGGGAATCAAATACAATACGTGACAATAGTCTTATTGCTATTATACAGTTGTACTAGTTTTTCATCATAATTTTATGTCTCTTTATCGCAAATTTGCTTATTCTATGGGGTTTACACCCGTAACTAATGTTATTTACGAACTAGTGTCTGTTGCACGATAAATGTATGTCGGTTAAATTAATATTCAACATAAAAAAAAAAAACTTTAAAGAAATTTTACAGTTATGGAGGCGTCTGCTTGATATCGGCTATACAACTTTGGTAGATATTTAAAAAGATGGAGAAGGACAAACACAAAACAATACAGAAACCTACTGAACCTCAGCCTACGTTTATGCAAAATTTATTTCTTTTTCAAATGATGTAAAAATTGTATATTTTTCTACCATTTGAAAATTTGTATGCTGGATTAATTTAAATTATCCAGATTTGCCGGCAAAATAATTTTAAGACCGCAAAGGTATTATTATATTTAAAACAAAAAATTATAGTAAAACTGAGCAAAAAAAAAAAAAAAAAAAAAAAAAAAACAAAACAAAACAAAAACAAAAGCTAAACATTTATCAATATTTAGTGCCGTAACCTTTATTATTAATTACAGCTTCACATCACCTAGGCATCGAGCTTGATAAGTGAGTACAATAATCATTTAGAATGCTCTGCCATATTTGCTTAATATAATCATATAATTGCAATAAATTTGTAGGCATTTTAGCGTGGACTCTTTCAGAAATATAATTCCATAAATTTTTAATCGGATTAAGATCTGGACTTTGTGGAGTCCACTCAATAACATCCATATTATTGTGATTAAAAATTGCATTACGTTTTTGGTTTTGTGAAAGGGACTATTATCTTGTTGATAGATAGCTCCAGGTGGCATTTGGTCAGTCAAATATGGCAGAACATGTTCCTTAACTAGTTGCATTTAGTCTACACTTGTGAGTTTTCCATCAACTTTAACAATTGGGCCATTACCAAAGTTGCTGAATGCACCCCATAACATTAGTCACTGGCCTCCTGCTTGCGAACGTCTTTTTGACATATTTAGGGTGTAATTCCTCGGTTGAGCAGCGTCTGACAAACGTTTTTTCCATCCGATCCAAAGACGCAAAAGCGTGACTGGTCACTCCAAAGAACTCTACACCAATCGTTGACCGTCCATTGAACGTGACTTTCGCAAAATTTAATCGCTTGAGTTGATTCTTTTCCGTAAAAAATGGCCTTTTTCTAGCAATCCGCCCAAATAATCCAAATTTTCTTTGACAGTTTCGGACAGTTCATGGTGTAAACGTAATGCCAGTTTTACTAGAAAACTGGCTGCAAATGTCCATAGCCTTCAGCATTCAGTTAGCTTCGGAAAGCCTATGAATTCGTTTATCCAGTTGCACTGTTTTTTTTTTCTTGGGTCTACAGATCTTTGCCTATCCTTATATTGTCCAGTATCCTGGTAAAGTTTCCAAACCTGAACACAAGCCATTTTTTGGCACATTAATTGCTTGCTTATGTTCAGAAATGTAGACATTTTGTTGAAGAAGTAACACTAATTTTAATCTAGTCACTGGACTGACTACGACGCTTTCTCATAGCGAATTAATTGTACAACAATGCTCAGTTATTACATTATATAGTGCATTAATCACCAGCCATTTGACCACTCATTTAGCAAAGAATTTGCATGATACGCATGCGGTCTTAAACTTATTTTCCGACAAATTTGGATGATTTAAATTAATGCAGCATTAAATTTTTTCAAGTTGTAGAAAAATATACAATTTTTACATTATTTGAAAAAAATTAAATCTATACATATGATAAAAGGCAGAATGTGTGTGTGTATGTTCGTTTATATGTTTGATTGGATCTCCTACATTTTTCAACCGATTTCAAGCAAATTTGACACAGTAACCCCAATGGTCCTGCGGAGGTTTTGACTGCGCTAAAAATTGATTTAAGTCAATATTTAAATCATTATTATCGATTTTACATTTCTGATCGGACGCAAACGTGTGTAATTATGTGTGTTCAATGCACACAAACAGATATAGCCACTTTTCATGTCAGAATTAATAGCGGTAACATCATTAGAAAAAGGTGGATTTAAGTGCTTATATGGGAATAAGAATGGACAAGAATGGCCATATTTTGGTTTCGGATGCAAAAAATATCACAATGAATGATTTCTGTCGCAGCCGAACATTGCGCTCCAAAAGCCAATCGGATTAGGGTTCTTAGTCACACCTGGCATGCGCGATGCGTAACGCTTGCTGTTGATTGGACTATTCACTCTTCGGGGTCATGCTAGGTCATATGTGAACGGGAGGCGGATGTCACGCGTGCGCGCACCAAGCATCCCAAATGGGGTATAGGTTTCAGGTAGCCGACTTTTATTTCAGGATTTAACACTCATACCATGTTTTTTGTTTTTTTTAAAAACGATCTTTTCATGTTTCAATGCAGGCAGGCATTATGTTCCATGTTTTCTGCATTTTCACAGTAAAGTAAACGTCAAGGCCATTTTAAGAGAGATTTACAGAGCTACATGTCAAATTTTACCAGAAAAATTAGTCAAAACAAGGGGAAACTGCTGCTTTTTAGGTGTTTGTAGCCCATTTAGCCTACTAAAGCATAGGATTAAATTCAGTGAGCAATCACTAACACATTTCATGCCACATCGCGCCACCACTTTTAAGCCAAGTGAACAGAATCAGTTTCACACAATTGTCCAATTTGTCCATCTTTTCACATTTGATTGCATTTTTGTCTTTTCATGCTGTTTACGTGTAGCAAAAGGTACCTATTTGCTATAATTTTACTACTGCGCATCGCTCCCCAAAAATGTTCTCGCACGTTTTCATCTAAATTCGTGTTACTTAAATGCCTTCATCATCCATCAGTAAAGTAAATTGACATTGCTTCAATTTTTGTTTGCAAGAAGTGTAAAAAAGCTTGTATTTTCAATTTTTGATCAATAAAACTACCTCATATATCCTGGTTGCTCAAAATTTTCAAAGAATAATGAAGCTTGAATATCCCATTTTCTGATTGGCTGAATTTGAGAGACTGCGCTACATCGGTGACGACATAAATCAAAAAGGCAATGCCTATTTTGGGATAAGGAACTACATAGCTTTCATATTTATGAAAACCAGATACAATAAAGTCGCCAGATACTATTTTGAAACGTCATCGCCATTGTGTACTGCTTTGACTAACCCAACTAGAAGTTAACCGATCGCGTCAACTGTTCAAAGTTGCTGCGAGATTATTGGCACGGTTGCAAGCGTTTAACATTGGGCCCATTCAATTATACGCGCGAGTATTTCTCTTACGCACGCGTGTGCTCGTGCGTATGTACTTCACCTTAGTATGAGCAATCAAGGTCAACCGGCCAACTGCCTCTTTATACCATAACACACAAGCATGTTCACACTTCTGCAGCCTCACGCTCTGCTGACCTCATCTCCACGGAAAGTACCGCTGAACGGACTGAAAGCCTGGCTTCAGTAACATCAGTTATGTCATCACGACATGCTACAGTTTAAACTGAAGAGCGTTTAAGTACAGAATTCACAAGACGCAATACGCGTTTCTAAGGCCAGGGCATCAGAGTCTCCAACACAGACAATGCTTCGGCGATTAAGGAATGCCAACGCTACAGTATGTTCTAGAGCTTTAGAAAGACCTGAACAAACCACTTCGCGTCATCGTAGAAATGCTAAGGCTACAGCATTTTCCAGGGTTTCGGAACAATCTCAACAAACCGCTATTCGTTGTTTAAGAAATGTCAGTGCTACTGCGTCTGCCAGAGTTTTAGAAAGCCCTGTGCAGACTGCTAATCGTCGTTTGAGGAATTCCAGATCTTCGTCTGCCAGAGTTTCAGAAAGCCCTGGGGTACGGTGAGCACGGGTCAACAACAATGGCCAAATCGCAAAGACAAACGCTCAGCGACGCGGGTCTGCATTTAGGTGAACGGTGTTTCGCCGATGGACAGCTTTACGTAGGCTGCTCCCGAGACGGGAGTAAGGATAGCGTTTACGTTTACTCTCCAACAAACAAAGTCCTATAGCCCATTGTGGGTCACGTTTAAACGCAATGTACATATCTTTATGTCAGTTGCAACGTAGGTTCCTTCATTTTTGAACCCGGTTTATTTAAAGGTCGTTGTAGTATCCACATGCCATTACTAAGACATTTCATTAAAGGTTTTCTTGCTCACTAGATGCTCCCTAATCACTTACATGTCGATCACGTAAACATATTGAGTTGCAACACAAAACCAATGCGTGGGAAGTTGGATTCGTTTAATTGTCAGAGACGTCGCGTGCGTCCACGCAATTCAGGCCTCCGCAAAAAGATGTGGGATAATAAAAGAATAGCAGCGTGCAGAGTTATAATCTGCATTCTCTGCCGTACACCGTTGGTGTGTTTCTCCCCTTACCATAAGGACAGCTTTAGGTAAGGCTGCGTACGCTTCATGATCGCCTCAACTGGCTATTAAAAACTACAAAAAAATTTGTGCCACTTACAAGTACTCGCCCCGTCACCTTCGCATACTTCTGATATGTGGTTCTGTTTGCGCTAGTGGCAGCGCGTCTACCTTTCGGCTATTGCGTTTTAATACGTTTCAACTTACACAGGGCTTCATGTAATGTCTTGCACTCAGGGATAATAAAACCATCCCATCAGAATACAAAATCATCTGCCACGACTCACCAAAAACTTCCTAAGGCTCGTGTTCGTATTGAATTTGACAACGTTTAATTGGAGGTGTCTTAGTAATGTCAAACTGCTGATGCTACTATGACTGTCCATTGCTTCCTTTTAAGCCTTATAATTTTTTCTTCCGTTGTCCTGATGAATACCGACAACTTGTTTACATTATGTTTTTTACGTGGGCGGCCATCAGTTCTACAATACTTCAGCCTTACATGCGTGTACAAAATAAGTATGGCGGTTATGACGTTCCATTTAGAGAAGTTTATTCCCGGGCAACGCCGGGCTTTACTGCTGGTTCTGCATAAAGCGTACACAATAAAACTAAGTCATATTGTTTATTAGAAACATATTCTGAAATGAATAAATCTTTCATAATCGGTCTTAAACTTATTTTCGCCAGTGTTTGTATATATATATATATATATATATATATATATATATATATATATATATATATATATATATATATATATGTGCTCTTTCTCTTTAAGTCTAACTGTTTTAACTGTTTTATATTACTATTTTTATTCCTTTATTTTTCTTTAAGTTTCAGTGTGAGTTTATTTAATTCAAGCCTTGCTTTGAGAAACTTATATATGTACATTATATATATATATATATATATATATATATATATATATATATATATATATATATATATATGTATGTATTTAATGTTAATTGTCGATCACATTATATTTGATGTTGTAAACTGGTTCCTGTAAGCTTTCCAAAGAGAGGATCTAGGCATATTTCATGCAAAAAAGAAAAAAAATCAAATTTAAAATAACCAGCAGAGAAAGGATTTCAATCTCAACTCCACCTCCATAACTAGTAAGACTGTTCCTTGTCTTGTTCAGAGACCTAACCCCTTCCCAAATTGAAAAGAAATAAATTGGATTTCGCGAATTCTGGAAAATCACCAACCAAATTCTGAATAAATTGTTTGGGAGAGTCGGTACTTATTGATCTTACACAGAATTTTGAGTTAAAATGTTTAAGATCGACATGTAAACCGCAATTGACGGTTATTTCCAAAATAAATCCAACCCAGGATAACATGATGTATGCAACTATTTTCTCCCTTGAGTTCAACTTTGTAATTATTGTAAATATCAACTGCATAAAATGATTTTAGGTATGGTATTTTAAAATTTAAAATATGCTTTTTGTACTGGGGAAACTTTTTATTTAATGCATTTTATTTTTGCCGAAAATAAACTGAAGACAAATAGGTTTACAGATTAGATAGTCAAACAATTACAATTCTCCTTGGAACAAATAACTCTTCTATTTGTTCCAAGGCACCGGCTAAAAATGATTCGTCATTGATATTGTTTGAATGTCGTGAGGTATTTTTAAGAAAAAAAAACCCAAAAAACAGAGAGGATGAGAGACGTCGTTGTCGTGACTAAATTAGAAAAACCTATTTCCTTACAATCCGATTTGGTCGTTTTGCCAATGCAAAACCGTTGTGAGATAAACTCTGTAAGACAATAAATCTGCGTTGAATTGCATTCTATTTTCTTTCGAATCCTACTTTTTTTTTAAAGACTTTCTTTTCGTTACCGTAAAGTGATATTCCAGTTTGTTTGCGAGATAACACATCACCTGTTAATACTGTTCCATAAAATCCATATTAAAAAAAAACCCAAAAAACCTGAAAACCTTTTTCGTTATTTTTTTCCCCTTGGCAAGAATTCCGGGACTGATGGGAGATCTGAAGCTTGCGCTTGCCAAATATAACTTTTGCCCAAACATTAACCGATTCCCCAAATGACATTCAGAGTTCAAAAGAATTAGAAAAACAGAATTAACGTAAAGATAAAGAAATGGAAAGCGAGTAGAATTGTGTAAAAGTAAGAGTTAAGGGAAAATTCGATTAAGAAATGTGGCAGACATTTGCCGTCGCGTTTTGAAAGGGATGTATGATAGACAGGGAAGGCGAGAAGACAGAGAAAACGGACAGAGTTTATACGTATTTGAGTTGATAATAAAAGAGTTTATAGCAGACTGAATAAGATTGGACTGGCTTGGAACAATATCAGAAAATATAAAAAAAGAAAAGAAATGAGAATAGAAAACGTATATAAAAAATCACCGAACACAAGGCTCGAGAGAAACTCAAGGTAGAGGCTTAAACTTAAAATGGTAATGATGAATACGATGCTTGACATAAATGAGATAAGGTAGGAGAAATGAGGATAAGAGGGATTGATAACAATTTATCATTGACTTGAAGATTCTATTGTCGAGGTCAGTACACAAGCCGGAATTTGGGCACATATGTGCATGAAAAGAGAAAAAGCCCGGGCATGAAAGAGAAAACAATAAAGTTCAATGAGTGCAAGAATAATTATTTTTTTTTGGCCATGTTATCAATGCCCAATATAAGAATTTAATATACTAAACTTTCTAAACTGTTTGCATTTAGTTTTTATCAAAAAGTTTCTTAGAAATAATACGTAATATCAATCGTCCAGTATATCAGCAATTGCCCTCACAGATTAAAAGTAGAATTGAGGTGATACTGATCATGTCAAACAGAAGAATGCTGAGATTGCCGTGTACAGTGAATGTGATTAACGACGAAGTTTTAAGGAAGATAGAAATAAAAAAAATGGGGTTTTACTTAGAATAATTGAAATTTCTAGAACGCGGATGACGGGCTTGGAGAATTTGATACCTACGGGACATACTGAAGGCAAAAGGAACAGAGAAATCAGTGAGGAAACGACTTAAGGAGCTTGTAAAAATATGATAGGGATTGCGAGGGAGGGCAGAAGGCGTGTAGAGCATAAATGGCAGGGACTATTTTAGATATTTTGAATTTTTTTGTTTAGAATAGAAGCACAATCACGGGTCACTCAAATTAAACACTAATGATTTTAAACTCAAATTAAACACTAATGATTTTAAACTCAAAGTAAACCCTAATGATTTTAAACACAAATAAAATACTAATGATTTTAAACTCATATTAAACCCTAATGATTTTAAACTCAAATTAAACACTAATGATTTTAAACTCAAATAAAACACTAATGATTTTAAACTCAAATTAAACACTAATGATTTTAAACTCAAATTAAACACTAATGATTTTAAACTCAAATAAAACACTAATGATTTTAAACTCAAATTAAACACTAATGATTTTAAACTCAAAGTAAACCCTAATGATTTTAAACACAAATAAAACACTAATGATTTTAAACTCAAATTAAACACTAATGATTTTAAACTCAAAGTAAACACTAATGATTTTAAACACAAAGAAAACAATAATGATTTTAAACTCATATTAAACCCTAATGATTTTAAACTCAAATTAAACACTAATGATTTTAAACTCAAATAAAACACTAATGATTTTAAACTCAAATTAAACACTAATGATTTTAAACTCAAATAAAACACTAATGATTTTAAACTCAAATTAAACACTAATGATTTTAAACTCAAATAAAACACTAATGATTTTAAACTCAAATTAAACACTAATGATTTTAAACTCAAATTAAACACTAATGATTTTAAACTCCAAGTAAACCCTAATGATTTTAAACACAAATAAAACACTAAGGATTTTAAACTCGAATTAAACACTAATGATTTTAAACTCAAATTAAACACTAATGATTTTAAACTCTAAGTAAACCCTAATGATTTTAAACACAAATAAAACACTCATGATTTTAAACTCAAATTAAACACTAATGATTTTAAACTCAAATAAAACACTAATGATTTTAAACTCAAAGTAAACCCTAATGATTTTAAACACAAATAAAACACTAATGATTTTAAACTCAAATTAAACACTAATGATTTTAAACTCAAATTAAACACTAATGATTTTAAACTCAAAGTAAAGTAAACTCTAATGATTTTAAACACAAATTAAACACTAATGATTTTAAACTCAAATAAAACACTAATGATTTTAAACTCAAATTAAACACTAATGATTTTAAACTCAAATAAACCACTAATGATTTTAAACTCAAATTAAACACTAATGATTTTAAACTCAATGAGTTCAGACTTTCTGTTTATATCAAACATTCCTTACAGTCAGGCGCATCATTTCACAAATAAGCCATACCTGATTTATAGATATTTCAAAACTGAAGAACTCCTTCTCATTGAACTATAAATAAACGATATTTACCGACGTTGATTCTGTTGTATTTGCTAACAACCAGCCAAACTTGTACGATTTCGTGTCATATTTGACCTCGTGGGTAGGCAAATAAGATCATTTTATAGTCTGCAATTTATATATTTACATATTAAACGAAAAGTTGGTTTGTTACTATAGAACGCCAGTGTGTTGCCTGGTGAAGGTGGAATATAAATAGTGCGCAGCCGACGATTTAAATCTTGTTATTTACAAAGTCAAGTGTTGGGACATTAGTAGAGAGCTAAACTCTAAACAAAACTCGGAAAATTATATGAAATACTGGATTAATAATTCTCTAAGATGGCGGCTTAAAACGGAGGGCGATTAAAGTATTGTGTACGAAAGACAAACGAATGAATAAAAGAGAGAGAAACTTCGAGCGGCAAAAGATAAGCAGATGGGAAAATAAGCAAACAAAATGACATCTGATAAATGATTGGTTCTATAAAATACGACATCAGAGAACATGAATATAAATATACACATATACACACCAGCAGACTATTATGAATAATCAAGACCGTTACTCTCCTCCAACAGAGAGCTATTTATGTTTACTGGGACTATAAAAGGACACTATACGCGAACCTTGTATTCTCAGTCGCTTTTTCTTAAAGCCTACATCTGCGTACTTTTGTTATGATACACACACACACACACATATATATATATATATATATATATATATATATATATATATATATATATAATAGGATAGGATAAGGAACAAAAGGAAAAAGTTTATAAATCTAACATGTTTTGCTTTTATTAAAGCTTCATCAGAGAATGATGTCACGAGGAGACTAAAAATCCTGGTATTTCAAATTTTGTGTTTTTATGGTTAAGCAGACCTCACGTGAATCTGTCTGTCAAACAGGGTTCGTGTGTATGTTTCGTATGTATGGTTTATGTGTATAGATCGTAATGTTGGGCTTCACTAATTTATCTTCAAATTATTTGAAAATAAATTCATAACTAATTTTATTGAAATATTATTTAGCCACAACATTAGGAAATTTATCGGTACCTCGAAGATAACTGAAGCTATAGTTAAGAATAAAAACAGATCCAGCACTATGAAATAAAACACCAGCAATGTAGGAACAGTTACCTTGGAGAAACGCAGAGGAATCTCAAAACCCGTACCTACAAGGTTAACAGAAACCTGCGTTTGAAGTTATCCCTTAAATTCTCTCGTAATACAGAGAAAAAAGTTCACAACTTCGATTTTATAAATGCCGCCCTATTTAGAAAAAAAGATCATGATACTTTACACAGGAAATATTTCTGATAAATAGTTTTAAATCTATAAGTACACGTCAAACGCAATCATTTTATAAAATTCCTGTCTGTATCTCTGAGATGAGGTATTATGATTACTTGCATTATTTAAATTATTCGGACTGTTGCTCTTATCCTCATTGTCATATACACAACGTTTCGGCCGTTGTACTCTCCGGCCCTCTTCAGGTGATTGGAATTTCGAATCGGACTCTTTATTTCGCCAACTGAGTTAGATTGTTCTAGTTCCACGTGCCATACCTCTTCCGGATGTCTGATTTATTTCCCTTGACTCAACTCTCCTAGTTTTGGTTTCACCATTGCTTTGGCCTGGTATTGAACTCACAACTCTTTGTGTCTAGTCACTGGATCTAACCAACGCCTTTATCCAAATAATCTAGATTATTTCTATATGCTATATTAACCGGTCTTAACTTAAATTATTTCAGTCTCAGACAAAAGGTCATGAAATAAACGTGAGGTATACTTAACCAATGAAAAGCAAATTACAAAAAACAAAAAAATTAAAAATACGAGAATTTTCTTTTTCTCCGCCATATTACATTCTCTGATGAAGGTTTAATAAAAGCGAAAGAGGTTAGATTAATAAACGTTTAGTAGACTGATATATATATATATATATATATATATATATATATATATATATATATATAATATATATCACTTTTAAACGAAATCTTTTTTATATTAAAGTAATTTTTAGGGTAATATATTCATTTATCAGTCCGACAGATTTTAATTAGTTTAAACGTTATTTTTAGTGGATACTCATAACTGAGTAGACGCCCCATTTATTTATTAAACATTTTGATACAAAACTGAGAAGATAAGAAAATATTTCGGGGAATTTAATATGACAAGGGTTTCGATTAAATGAACGTTTCAAACTTTGCTTGATCGACTAGGCTGCTTCGTGACCGAGAAGTTTAAGGCATATAGGATATATATATATATATGTATGTGTTTCGGTGTGTTTGCACTTGTACGTGCGTACTCGGCCATGTGTGAGTGGAAACCTTCATATACATATATTCTATAATGTGGCGCATTTAATTCTATGTGAAACTTGCTTCATTCACATTGCTATTTAGTAAGCATCTATTAGTAGATTATCAATGTTACTTCTCTAGAAAGAGCGTAAAGCGCCTACCTATGATCAGCGGAGTAGTCCTGCCAGGAAGTCCACTGTTCAAAATCCTCGGAATTGACTTCGCTGTAACAGCGAGGCAAAAATTAATCATTTTTCTCGGCTCAGAAACACAACAGAAAAAAAATGTTTGAGAAAAAGTATCAAGAAAGAGCGCGAAAAATACGCGAATAAAACACAAAAAATAGATTTTCATTAAAAGAGAAGATAGTAAAAAGAAAGAAAAATAAAGAAAGATAAAAGAAACAAAAAAGAATGTTAGAAAAGAAAGAAAATGAAAGAAAGAAAGAAAAAGAAAGATAAAAGAAAGAAAAAAGACTGTTAAAAAAGAAAGAAAAAGAAAGAAAGGGTTCGAAATATAGAAAAAAATAAACGTAAAAAATCATAAAATCAAACAAAGGTATTCGATGCCTTTGAAAAATCGAAGTCACCAAAAGGTTTCGCTTGAGTTTGCCAAATATGACGACTGTTAGTGAAACATCTGTATTTCTGCACTAATCGCCCAGGGAAAACAATGCCATCAATGATTATTTTACATTTCTATTACGACTTCGCTTTCTATAGTATTTTGAGATTTATCATTTCCTTTCCTTCTACGTCTATTTTTTTATATTTCTTTTTTTTTCCTTTCTCTCTTTCTTTTCTTTACCCTTTCTTTTCTTAAGTTTTGCCTTTAGTTCTGTTTTTTTCATTTTCTTTCTTTTCTTTTCACTTTTTTTGTACTACATTCATTCTTTTCCTTACTTCTTTCTGGAATATTTTTTATCATTTCCTTGCTATCTTTCTTTCTTCTTTCTTTCTTCCTTTCTTTGCTTATTTTTCTTATATCTCTTTTTTCTTCTTTTTTCTCATTACCTTCTTTATTTCTTCTTTCTCGCGTTCTTTATTTCTTTCTTTATTTCTTTCTTTCTTTAGTTCTTTTGTTTTCTTTTGTTTTGTTTTTTTCTCTTTCCTTTGATTCTTTCTTGCTTTTGTTGCTTTTTTCTCTTTCTTTAATAATTGTGTTATATATTTTATTCTGTTTATTTTTCTCATACATTTATTATATTTAGAAACATAATTTTTCTGCCGTGTTGATTTTTAACTCCATTATCTCAGAGAGTTAACCGTTTCAGTTAGAATAAAGCGTTCCTGTTTCGATGATATAGGCGTTTTGTTATGATAAATTCAGATTGGGATCGAATTTTACCGACAATTCTCCACAGAGCTGTCCCTTTCATGGTATTGAAAGCTTTCGTCAGCTAGAAAAAACTGACAAAAACTATTCTGTTCAATGCATTACTGGTAAAGGGTGGCAAAAATCATGTTCATTGTTCCATGGCCTGACTTAAATTCACAGTTTTTCAGCCGATTTAGAGTTTTGCAATGATCTTAGAGATCGTTGCAGGTAGAAGTACACATCTATTATCTATGTACAAAATTACATTAAAAAAATTGCCTTTGAACAATGAAATTAAAATTGCGCCAATCCAGTTTTGGGGTACGGAAGCATTCGTAAACGGATCTATTATCACATGCAAGATGAAGCTTTTCAACATATGAAATAAAATCTCAATCAAAATTTTCTCTAGACCTCGTATTTTGCAAGCATTATTTTCTTGAAAGTTTTTTGGTTTTCTTTGATAGAAAAATGATGGATGAACGCAAAAATAATTTCATTTTGAAGAAAATGTTTGATGGCATCCACATAATAGAAAGGGTATTAATATGACTTCTAAACAGATAATTAATGCCCCATAACCAACCAAGATAACAACGTCATTAAATAGGCCCAGAAACCCATCTTGTTTCATGAAGGTTCCCTGTGGACAAACCTGGTTTTTGCATTGCCATGAGTACGTTTGACTCAACGGAGGCTTGTGAGTTGGTATTCTATTACTTTGGCAACTAAGACATATATTAATAAAACCGGTCTACAGGGACGATGGTATTATACTCCTGCCTAAAATTAGTGCACAAAAAACTGACCGACTAAGAAAAAGCCTAATTAAATTCCTTAAATACTACGGTCGGAACATCACCACCACCAACGCTAATGTAACCTTGCACCTACCTAGTGGATATTACAAATCATTTACTAAATATTTATACTACCATAGATACATCAACAAACAAGGTAACCATCATCCTAGAATACTAAACAATTTACATGAATCAGTCCAATTTTGACTGTCTTCCATCACTAGTAAGAAGGATATTTTCGACAAGCAGAAAAGAAAATATGTAGAAGCCGTAGAATAAAGCAAACATAAAATTAACCTCGACTTCTTGGACATTAACAATAATGATGTCAACAAGCCTAAATACTGCGAACCCATTTACAATAGGGTTTAGCTCCCCTTTTAGCAGCAACGTCAAAAATAATATCGGTAGAATTTTTATGAATCTAATCCCTAAGCATTTCAATCATCGCCCAACGCTAAAAAGCTTTTCAATAAAAACAATGTCAATGTTGTTCTAAAAACATCTAGCGATATATATCAAAGTACAACAATGTTACACTAAACAAACACTTAACAAACCTACAACACCACCCGACAAGTAAAGGACAGCAACTGCAGAAAAAAATCAGCTCATTAAACGTCAAATGCATGAACAAATGTTTAGTCTATAACACTAACATCAAATGGCGAAGTCGAGTTCTATTTGGGTCTATAGAAAAGACAGAAGAGAGTTACTTCTTGGCTATGGGAAAGTGACTGATGCCGAGATGCCAGGTCAGCATCGGTAATATTACAAAGCCTTCTTTCATCAAAAACCTCGTTATGCATAGCAGTAGTATCAAACCAGATGTGAAAGCAACTTTCAAAAAAAAAAACTGTCTTGCACGGCACAGTGAACCAAACTTCTTGCAGCAAACCAGAGAATTTATTCAATATAATTACTCCACTTCATGTCAGTGGAAAACTTGAGTCCAGGAAAGATAAAATTCGCTACTCTCCTGGAGGGTAGCATCAGCCATACTTATAGACTGAAGAAAGGGTTCTCTATGATAATTAAAAGTATCAGGTTCGTTTTGCAGCCGTTAAAATTTACAAGCCGTTTCTTGTCCCAGTTGTCAAGTGATTAAAAGTCATTTTCGAAAGCAAATGCTAGTTACACTAGATCTTGGAACTATGAGAATTACTACTAAGACATGAATAAATAGAAGTGTAACCAACATAAATAGCGAATTGGGAAATGATGACACCAGAAAGTCCTTGATGAAAATAAGACACAGCGTAAGGCCAAGGATGGAGACGTGGTGTGCCCCGGATGAATGGGACAGTATCTAGAAACGTGCCGTTTCAACCCCACTTTCACTACACGATTTAGAAATGGCTGAATTAAATCAAATATTTGGCCAGAGGCACCGAAATTCTTGAATTTGTGAAGAATGTCAGCATACTGAATCCTGCCAAACGACTTCGAGATGTCTAAAGCCAAAGCTTGATATGCAAAGTCAGTAAATATGTTTTCGCACATCGGCTGTTGACCGAGAGAAATGAAAGCTTTATCGTTTATCTGAAAGAAGAAGCCTTGCTAAGTTAGATACTTAAACAATTCAAAGATGATTGGGGTCTCTTGGTAATGGCATCAGCTCTGGATTTAATAATGTGACATGTATTGGGAAAAAATTTTCGTTATTATGAAAAAAACTGTTAATGCAATATTCCCTCGCAAAAATGAATTAGTCTTACAATCAAAATTTTTTCGGCTATGGTTGATAAACCATAAAAAAACTAATTATTCTATAAACAAACCAATCGGATTAAACTTCTTATCAAATGCCAATGGTGTGCAAGTTTACTCACCTATGAGTCTACAGGTGTTATCATTATTTACATTAATTACATTCTGTCTAATGACCCTTATTTTTGTTGTTACTACGCTACAGAATTAAAGTTTTGATTTTTCATTCGGTTTCATAAGGATTAAAAGTTCAATACTTGGGACTGGAGATACATAGACGGAATTAAAAGGAACAGAACGATATCTCCCTAGACAGTGACCACCGAACGAGAATAATTTGTCGCCATAGATTGATATCCCTCCCATTTCAGTTCGAAATACCCTGAAGGTTAACCGGATTGACACCTAAAGAAGACCGAAAGGTCGATAATAACAACAAAGATGAAGATTTTATAATTAATTTAAATATTTTGCTAAATCTTTGTAGTCTACTGCAATGTATATACATTAAGTGACGTGCTAATTGATTCTGTGGATCCCTTAATCATTCTCTTTCTAAGTAATGAAAAATTAAATTTGATAATTAATATGAGAGAAAATATTCTACATTCTTTCCTTTCTATTGTTTCGCTTTTACCCATTTACATCTACTCAGATTTTATATCGTATTATTATGTGAATGCCAACCTTCGCTGCAATAGAATTACGTTGAGTAATTTCTATTTGATCTTAAATTCTTCGCTGTTGGCTAGTTTCATTAAAATTCTACTGATGTTAATAGCGTGCACATTAATTACCTTTGATTAAAATTACGGGCGTTTTACTTTTAAATAATAACAGAAACTATTAAGGATATACTGTATTCTGTGTCAGACATCGAAAATAGATTGACTTCATACACGAGATCCGTTAAGCGGTTATAAGACTTGGTATTATGTCAGAAAACCAATCAAATATTCGCTAAAATGGCTTTTTGATCCATACACATATTTATCTCTGTTGTTTTTTCTACATTTCTTGATAATTGAAGCTCTTTTCGTATCATCTTATATCAATTGCCAAATTACAAAATTAAAATGTTTCATTTGATTCTCTATTTATTATGGTCAATCATGCAAACATATCAATTTATTTGGCGGCCAATAAGTTGGCCATTAACAAAATTGATCTTTTGGCTTCATCCACATTAAATTATTAAGCTGCCCGTGGCACAGTGTCGAAACTAACACTTAACTCTACCATTAGTTTTGATTGTAACGAAATCAATTTGGGATTCGTTGCTTCATTTACAATGTAAAGCTTTTAAAATCTTAATATCTCGTCTTGAATTTGAATTCATTTAGAAATGTTATGCGCTTCACCCATTAACGACCGCTGCCCTAAAAATTGGACGTGGTTGATTCGTGCTTTATAGACAGAAACCTACAAAACTTGAGATTTTTTATAAATATAGGTGATTTAAAATGTTATATAGTCATTATAATATTTGTATATAGTTAATACCAGATAATTAAGTATTTTTTAATAATATTTGTAACTAATTCCAGGTGTTATGCAATATAAGAATGGATTAAAACTATATTTATTAGCGTCTTATTTATATGAATAGACGAAGCCACATTTACAGCCGATGTATATTTGCCAACAAAAATAAATACTTTTATTAAATTCTTCCCATTTATTATTTGTTGGAACTGTAACATCCGCCTTCATTTCTGACAACTGACAATACATTTGCCTTATTTTCATAACAATGAATAATTAACTAATATTCGCTTAGTTTTGGTAAAAGATTCGACAGAAAGCTAATTAAACAAATGTGTCTACTTTTCGCATTTGTAAAAAGAAAAAAAGAAAAAAATTTGGGAAAATCAAATATGCCAAAAATTAAATTATATCGAGATTTAATAACGATATAAAAAAGACTAGCGATAGTATTTTCTCATTTTATCAAAATATGAAGATATTTGAACGACTTACAAAATGGAAAAAAAATAACCTAATGACATCGATGTCTTAATTTTTATCAAAGACGTAAGGGAGCATTTTGTTTTTGAATAACTGGTTTATCTTTATTATTATTTTCTTTTTCGCGACAACCTTATTTCATAAACAAAACGAGAATTATACCTGAAATGGGTACTTCTACTGTTGTGCCTAATTTACATAGGGTTTCACAAAGACTATAAATATCTCTTACCCATGAGGCATTTGAGTGCATACTACTTACCCTGAGTTGTGAATAATGGCTATTCTACAAATTATTAAATGACCATTACATATTCTTTTTTGTATTGTACAAATAATTTTTACACCCATTAAAATGGATACAAGGGATTTATTTCTTATAGCTAATTTTTTTCTGTTTTTTATGCATATTTAATTATTATGCATCTGTGTACAGTTAATTATATTAAAAAGTCTGTTTATACATTAGTTGGAAATACAATAAATTAAAAAATTTCTGTGTACGAGTATTTGTTTCCTAAATATATTAAAGTGTCTTTGATAAAGTTCCTCATAATAATGACTCAGCATAAATAAGGTTTTTCTCTTGTTATTTCGTTTATAAATCTTGTATGTATATATATATATATATATATATATATATTTATATCTTATTTTACACACACCATACACATACACGAACACACACACACGCTCGCGCATACACACACGCACACACAACACACTTACAGTGCTGTGCAAAAGTAACTGAAACCCTAAGATAATATTTGAATCAATTACAACAACTTTGAAAATATTTATCAAGCTGGAATAAAAATACTGATTTAAAATTACAAATTAAGATGTGTGAAAGTAAGTGAGCCCTTGCAGTTAATAATGAGTGACTGCTCCTTCTGAGGTTACAATGTTAGCCAGTCTTTATTTATAAACTTTAAGTAGTGAATGCCGATTTTTTACCAATCTTCTTGGAAAAATTACGAGAATTGCTTTATTTGAACATGGTTTCTTGCCTGCACTGCCTTATTTCACAGATTTTGTATTGGATTTAGATGATGACTTTGACAAGACTTGGAATTTCTTTATACGACCCCGTTCTTTTGTGGATTTGCTTTGATGATTCAGATCAATGTCCTGTTGGAAATTCCAGCACCGACATAAAACCAAATTTTGAATTGGGAACAAGACGCATTCGTTCAAATTTACTTGGCATTTTGCAGAGCTCATTGAGCCGTTATCGGGTATGATTTTGCCTGTTCCAGCAGTAGGAAAGCACCTCCAAATCATAATGATGTTACCGCCATTTTTTAATGGTTGCTATCAAATTCTTCTCTTCAAAAGCCGTATTAGTAGCTCACTAGATATACCACTGATTGTTCCTCCCCCAAAAGCTCTAATTTTGTATCATTCGACCATAAAACTTTTTGCCAGAAAATTTCCACCTTATTTCGCCGCACTGTAGAGAAATACACATTCCGACACTGGCTTGTAAAACCTCAAAAGAACACCTCATCATTTGTCTGGATTTCTCGAACTCGAAGTCTAATTGCTCTTACTGTTTTTTTTTTTCGCGGACAACCACTTCTTGATTGTGATGCCGTCATATCGAATGCCTCCCATTTATAAATAATTTGTTAAACAGTAGAGAAGTACACTCCAAATTTGATAGCTTTTTTTCTAGCCGTCTCCATCATTATATGCTTGAACTACGCGATATTTTTAAAGCTTCAGAAAGTTCTTTTGATATTTGCATATATATATATATATATATATATATATATATATATATATATATATATATTGCGTGTATTTAGGCAGCATATTTTCATTTATACGTTTCATTAAATAATATATAGACATTAATGTTGTCTATTTATTTTATATAAAATTTAAGCGTAACATCTGATAAGTTTGATAACATTATCATTAAACGAAGAAAATTGTTTAATATTGATCCTTTTATTTTTTTGATAATATAATCTAAAGCAAACAATGACAGACTATCAAAACTGTCGTGTCCGTATATTGTTTAATATGTTTGTGATTTACATTTAATGATAATGTTATCAAACTTATCAGATGTTAAAAAAATATGGATCAATATTGTAATTTAAAATAAATAGACAACACTTGTCTATATTATTTAATGAAAACGTATATATATATATATATATATATATATATAATTTAATCTTTAACTATACACTTTTGCATACATAATGAGTTATATTATTTGACTGCTGTATACACAAAACACGTGTCATTTTGATTTTAAACGCGCGAAATTAATCATTTGCATTGGCAACCATGCAAAACAAAAATACAGAGTGTAAATGTCAGGATTCACTTGCTTTTGCACATCTTGATTTTTAATTAATAATTTTATTCCATCTGAAACTCTGGAAATGACTGTAATTAATTTAATAAAGGTTTTTCACAATGATTATATAGTTTAATTATGATCTTTTGATTATCTAAAAAAAGGAAACAATTATTTGAAATAGTTTCTTAGGGATTCACTTATTTTGGACAACACTTTATACACACACACACACACACACACACACATACACATATATATATATATACATAGAGAGAGAGAGAGAGAGAGAGAGAGAGAGAGAGCAAATTAAAAAAATAATAATGTTTTTTTATGAAAGTATTTATTTAGTTATATATATATTTGATATTTCAGATTGACCTCAATCTTTTTTCAGAAATAACTGTTTGTTACAAATAAATTAGAATTACTCTATATATATATCCACACATATATGTGGTTGGATATGTGATCTGAGGAACCACGAAAAAATCACTGGAACCTTAAGGTTGTCTGTTTTTTAATTTTAAATAAATTTATATATATATATATATATATATATATATATATATATATATATATATATATATATATAAAAAGGCAGGATATGTGTGTGTGTGTCTGTGTCTGTGTCTGTGTGTGTGTAACGAATGCACGGCCGCAATTTTCGGCGGATTTGCAACAAAATTTACATGCACATGCTCCAAGTTAGCGGGAAGACAAGGGACCGACTTTGCATTTCCCAACTCCCATCGATAGTGGAAATAATCGATTTTTTCATGCTTCTATGGCAGTTTTCATGTAGTTTGCGGCCAGAATGAGAGCCTATAGCTGGCTGCCACGAATAGGCAGGAAGATTCTATTATCCATCGTGAGAGCCAACAGCTGACTGACACGAATGTTAACTAGCATGCTGGCCTGCAAAACAAGTCGATCGCTGCATTCGTCACAAGTGGGAAAAATTTAAATCTGCATGGCACTTTACTCCAATTGGCTCATTCGCTTGTTTAAACTCAACGTTGATTCTGATTCCGCAGAACTGGTTTGGGTGTGAAAAAGTATTTGTTGTTAACATTCTTTTTTTCATTCGTTTTTTTCAGTTACGAGTCTTTTTTTTTAAAGCTGATCGTTTTGTGTTCATTTTGTTTAGTTCTTTTTTCGTAACAGATTTAATGTTTAGTATAGAACTTAGAAAAAATTCGCAGTGTGAGATAGGCAAGAATTAAGGCATGCAGCAACATCAGAACGGTAAAGGGCACTCCTTTAAAGGCAAGGAAGGGCAAAAATATTTTAAGTCAAATGATAGCGATTGCTGTATGAGTCGTACGATTTTTGAATCAAGCACGGGCAACGCCGGGTCATGTTGCTAATTATAAAATAAATATGTCAATCTAAGATGTTTTATTTTATTAAATTCGACAAAAACATACGGAGAAAATCAAGAAAGAACTGCTGGTGTCTTCTTCTTGTGTTTGACTTTCATTGGTCAATCGTGTTTCCCGCGCATTCGACTCTTTTAAATTAGCGTTAGTAAAATGTGTGGCGTTCCGATTTCAAGGAGAGATAACCGGCCCATCCGAAGATTCACGGAGTTAACGGCTTCCAAGACCACTTGAAAATCCATAAATATTGTTATATATATAAAAATTCTAGTTTGTCTATATGGAAATGAGATGTCAATCAATGCACATTGTTAATTTTGTGTGTGTGTGCAGTCCTGGTGTAACAATTTAGGGTGATAAACGTTACTTCCTTTTTCGTTATTTTTATCATTCTGTCGAACTCCGATCCATATTTTATCTCAATTCATACATACATATGCATGTATGTGTGTAAACATGACTGCGATGACAGGTTCTCGACTCACTTCCAAATATACAAAAAAATCATATATATTGTGAGTAGAATTAGTTCTTTTCTGCACCCTCTCACACCCTTATATATATATATATCAAATATATATATATATATATATATATATATATATATATATATAAAGATATAGATATAGTTATGCATTATATATATATATATATATATATATATATATATTATTGTGTGTCTGTGTTTTTGTGTGTAGCGTGATTCTGGAGATAACATCAAAGCAAACATTGCTGGCATGATTGTAGATATTTACGAACTCTATGTGACATTCACGAAGTCAGTGTCGAATTCCCAAGCTGCGTCTCTCGAGGTTAGCAAGCTATCAATCTCCTGACATCCATATTTACAACTTGTTTGATGGTTGATATTTAGAAAAAGAAAACTTATTAGCATTTTACATGGTAATAACCAGTTTCTGGCGCCTGTATATTTGGTATTTATTTCTTAAATATATTCCGCTCATAAGCAGCTAACCTTCTTCGAATGAAAATGTTTCTGATAGACAGCATATATCCAGACATGTAACAATATAATTCAATGGAATGTTTCGCGTAGTGTTCGATATTATAGGAAGGATAATACAAAGGCATAAGTGAAGATCAATGCCTAAGAATTCAACGCCAAAATACAGTAGACTCCTTTAAATACTTAGACTACTCCATTGTATGGGTCACAGTTATAACACGTGGAATAAATGATTAGGAACTCGAAAATATGATAGGCTGGGTGAGCGGTAGTTTATACAAACCCACAAAGCCATAAAATTAAATTAAAACCTCTAGTTATGTCCTTCAGTAGCCTCATCAGATTTCGACTTGCTTATGGATGCGATGCATGCTTTAAAAATCGTTCGGAAATATATAAACTGTCAGCTGGATACAACCGCTTTCGCAGATCAATGCATAAAAATGGATTCGCGCTAAGTAAGGCTTCTTCGAATCTTGTGGCCAAGGCGCTAACGCTCACAGACAAAAAAACTGGAACAGAAATCACAGGACTCGTAAAATCACAACAGCAGTAAAAACCAAAACGTGTGGCACATGCAACTGTAAAATATTGACGTTCTGCAATACGAATCAAATATATATGGATCGAAATCCTTCAAAATGAAACATCAACAAATGGGGAACTTTTATCAATCTTATTAATGATTCATCAGATAATATGATATAGAGAAAAAGAAAAAAATCGGGTTTTTACTTTTGTGTTGTTTGAGCTTAATTTGTTAATCATGTTTCACTTGCATTCGACTTGTTAAAAAAAACATTAGCATCTGTTGTGTTCCAAATTCAATTCCCTTCGAAGTTCCAAGAAATAAACGACTTCCAAGCTTAACTGAAAATCCTTAATATTACTTTATGCAAATTACTGCATAATAATTGTAGTTTTTCTATGTCTATATGAGATTCAGATAATATTTTATATTCATAAGTGTGTATCTCGCGCACGAGCATGGGAGTGTATGTGTGTGTGTGTTCGTATGTGTGTGTGCGTGCGTGTGTGTATGTGTGTTTAGTGGGCATTATGTTTACAGTTTTTCAAGTGGAAACGTTTTTACGTATATTCCTTTTTCTAGATAAACATTAGATTTTTTAACAATAGATGGAAAAATGTTGATGTAATAGAATGTTTTTGACGTGTGTTCATAGTGGGTAATATTCTTAATATTAATCCCTCGAAGTACTTACGACATAAAGAATTGAGTTCTTTTTTATATTAGGAGAGCATTTGGAAATGACCAGTTTTATTCCTGCGTATTGCAATCAAGTTTGAATGTTTGTAAATTCGTTTCTGACTTAATTAGACTAAAGAAATATAACGGTCGATGGAGCTGTATTGCTATATAGACTCGGTTACATTTGTCATTCGTGTACATTAACGGATAGTCCGTCTCCAACATTTAACGAGTGTAGTAGTGAGTTAACTGAGAAGTGTTCTGCTTAACAATGGCTGCGTACTCATATCGTGAGCAGGCAGATGTAATTTTTACATATGGCCGCGCGAATGGTAATGGACGCGAGGCTGTATGGCTGTATCAGATTGCATTTCCAGAACGCAAACTTCCTGCTGAGACCGGATCCGTAGAGCCACAAACTATGAGTCAAGGAAAACCTAGATCCGCTCGTACGCCTGACCACATAGAACACATTCTAACCGCTGTCTGACACGATCCCATTATCAGTACACGTTAAGTGGCCTTAGCATGTCGTAAATTTCATAGTAACGTATAGAGGGACAAAGGTAATCTAATCTACATGGCAACACATCGCCATCTACCGTACACTTTCTTTAAACTTAATAATTCAAAAATAAAATATTTGCGGACATATTTTTATATGGATATTTGTTCTTGTGTTGGTGTAAGGAACCCGCCCTAAAGGTTGTAAATGTATTTTAATACACCTTTTATATATATATATATATATATATATATATATATATATATATATATAGAATATAAATGAAGATCATTTTCCTATCATATATACACGCATATTAATTGAAAATAAACCTTGACTCGGATAGACTCGGATGTGTTTGCTGAGCGTTTGTTGTTTTCCATATGAGGTTTTGTGACGTAGCAACGTCGGTGTCGGATCGTGAGACAGACACGTCTACTGCAATAGATTTCAGTGCAGTGAAATAGTGTCTAGTTCAATGGATGCCAGGCCGCAATACTGCTTTTGTTCATTTAGGGAAGTTTAAGACGTGACGAAATTAGAACTTTACCTAAATGTATGTTAATTTCTCAGCATTGCCTCACATTCATTTATTAAATGTTCACTCCATACAGGATAACTCAAGGTAGAGGGTTAATTAATTAGGGTACCCTATGGAAACAATAGGCAGAAGTAGGAAATGAAGATTATCAGAATATTGAGGAGACGTAACTGTTCACTCTTGACATGAAGATGATTTTTAATGAATTAAGAATCATCCACACAGAAGACTGTTTATGTCGCAGTTGATACACAATTTTGAACTAATTTTTTTCACTCAGTACAAGGCCGAAGGATAATTCAAGATAGAATTCAAGATTGAAAACGTTTGCCTTATAGCTGTACCTCCTTGATTGATTTGTTAGTTACAGTTTATCAACCCTTTGTGGGTTATTTAAAGATAAACATATTTTGGATTCTAAGAAGAGTTCTGTATTTCTTATTGAATATTTCATTAACATTTTCTTTTAGGCTGACAATGACTTATCTCACTGCAAAATCTACTATTTTGCCCATAGATAAGTAGAAAGGGATTTATTTATGCGTTTTTTCAAGGGTTTTTACACGTAAGTGAACGGAATGAATTCGACAGGAGGTTGATCTTGTCTTTCCGATTTTTCGTTTCGAGACACTATTCCTTTCCCCAGCCGCACACCCCTATGTATGTAATAGAAGGAATTAGATCATGAGACTATAAACGACAGATAATGGTTGATCCTAGATATGAAGAGGTTAAGATTGTTGTGGTTATAGATTCATTTACCCATAGCTTTGTTGCCAAAATGTAGCGGTTCTCCCGAAGAATCTGTTTGAGTGAAACTACCTTCTTTCCGATAGAATAGGGAGATTATATCTCAGTTATTTTTTCAAATTACAAAATTACAGATTAACTGATCCGTCTTCCACCCGCAGACAAGATACTGGATCGTCACGTAAGAGGCAATTGCTAAGATCGAAGCAACGTGCAGTTAGAAGTGTTAGAACTGCACGGCTTACTCTAAATAGGACAAATCAAATATGAAGTGTACAGTTTCGATATTTGCTGTCTGTAATTATTTGATTGCAGTAAAAGTTTATGCGTATCTTTTGCCAGATTGCTATGGCATCATTGTAGCCGTTTCCAGGGATCAGCGCTTTGTCTGGTGATTGAATGCAGCTTCGTTGGGTTCAAGGTTTGTCTTCATGAAATTTATGTTTCTTTCTGCTGGACACTGGAGGAACGATATATGCAAGGAACAATCTATAGCATCTTTTTCTATGGTACCATACTCTTCCCCATTTAAGATTACTCTGACAAGATGGGGCGAAGACTGACTTATTTACTGTAATTATTTCCTGACTTGTGTGTTTCATCGTAAGTTTATTGATAATCAGATCTAAGTTGTTGCATCTGGATCGAAATTGAAGATAAACGGGTATGAAGCTCAATTTTTATTATGATTGTGTTTATGTAATTTAGAGTGTTTCAATTATTGTAAAGACATGGATGTTAGTCTAGTAAATAATATGTCATTTTCCATAGCTGCGATTCAAATTAGTTCAGATTGACACCATTTGGCGGAGTAAATGTACCTGAACCAAATTCAAAGAAATATGCATTTTACACATTTTGTGGTTATTTTGTGGACAATCATTATTCCAGTTAAGGAAAATACTTTATTTGATAGTTCGAAAAATAGACAATCAAGCATAGAGACCGTGACGGTTGATTTTGACTAAATTAGTTTTGATGAATTCGTACTGTCTACAGAGTGAAGCAAAAGTCACGCATCAGGGATTAATGGTTAGGTCAAAGAGATCGTGTGGAGAGGTCATCGAGGTCACAAAATCTCACACCAATGGAATATTTCGAGAAGGAGAGTAAATAGGACAACGGAATAAGATTTTTATACAAAATCTAGATGTGTGTGATTAATAGGGCAAAACAAAATTAAGTGCATTGTCAAAAAATTGAATTAAGTTTTAAAGAAGAGATAATTTGTTTTCTCTTCTTAGATAGATTGATAGATAGAAATTAATATAAAACACACACACATATACACCCATATATATATATATATATATATATATATATATATATATATATATATATACTTCACACCACTGAGTTGACAAGACCTATAAGTAATATAAGAAACATAGACAGATACCTATAAGTATGTCGAAATAGCTATTTGAATGAGGTAATTTTGGATTTCTATTTCCATACATATATATATATATATATATATATATATATATATATATATATATAGATAGATAGATAGATAGATAGATAGATATGTCTGCGTGTGCGTATGTATATATATATATATATATATATATATATATATATATATATATATATATATATATATACATATATACGCACGTGTATGTATATATATATATATATATATATATATATATATATATATATATATATATATATATATATGTGTGTGTGTGTGTGTGTGTGCGTGTGTGCGTCTGTGTCTGTGTGTCACTTAGTTGATTAATATTATATTCAGCAACCGATTACAAATTACTGGACACGAAAATCTTTGTAGTCGTTCTGGTCCACACCTCAGGACTTATCAGCTATTGTCTCAATTTCTTGTTAGTTAATTAGATAGATAGATAGATAGATAGATAGATAGATAGATAAGAAAGAGGATCATATAAATTAAAACCTATTCTCTGTAGATTTTCTCCTTTGCCTCTTCTCAGTTTTACTCCTCCTCGTATACTTAGTTCATGCTTCAGAATGCAATGTTAGCGTGCTAATCTAGTAGAAAATTCCTAATGTTTTGTTCTTTGGATCTTCAATGATTTTCTTCTATAATTGCAGTCTTGTATGAAGTTAAATATTACAGATGAACATAGTCAACTTATGACGGAATACAAGTTCTCAATTGAGATTTGAGCCATGTTTTGCCTTAGCAAACTAAATGGAAAATTGCAATATGGATTTTTTATGTCGAAGACAATTGACGATACCTCCTCTGTCCTCGTTGGAAAAAAAGGCCTTATCAAATGGAGAACTGATACTCAATCAATGGATTTCTTTTAAAAGAGGCAATAATCTAATACAACTTGAAATTTAATATTGCTCATCACAAAGGAGTTAATATGACAATCTGGGAGGAGTCATTTAGGCTAATTTTCTTTTCTGCCTCAAATATTTTTTTGTGTAGAGGTGAAATTATTGAGACTAGGGAGAGAGATTGGGGGATTGTCAAACTTGTTTTTGATGATAGCAACATCAGGGTGGGTTATGTTTCATGTTCCTTTTTGTTATTGACTTTAAACTCATTCGCCCACTTGAGAAATTGCATTGCATGGAAGAAATTAATTTAGCTAAACGAATTTAAAGTTTGAAAGTAAGAAAGAAGTACAGAGACAACGAGGAAGAGAGGGAGAAAGCATGTAGCACTGATAGAGAAGGAAATTATATTTAGTCAATGTGAAAAAGTAAAAAAAAATATATATGAAAGAAATGAATAGACAGAAAAGGACATTATAAATAGAATAAGATGAAAAAAAGCAAACAAGTTTTGCGAAGATATGATAAGCAATCGAGAGAAGGGAAGAAGAATGCGATAATTGAACAGAAAGAAGCAAAGAAAAAAGAAAACCTACCTACTAAGTATACAACGAGTTAGTGTCATAAAAATACAAGGACATTCATTAGGAACTGAGAAAGTTATAAAACCTGTAATTACTGCCAATAATTATTAGCAAATTTTGAACTATGTAAAAATACTACTAGCATAGAAGATTCCAAGAAGTCTAGGCTTCGATTCTGTACTTGGAATTATATTTATTTTCAGTTAAAATGAGAAGAAATAAAAAAGGGGGATACGTTATCAAACACGTGAAGTCTCCATATGCTTCCAATATATAATGTCAGTTTAAAGTATTCATTAATTATTTATATAATTGTTAGATAGGAATAGTGTCGCTGTCGACACTTGAGTTTGAACATAGATAACCAGTAAGCAAACGCAAGCGATCCCATTTTTGAATTAAATAGACCGCGAGACCATAGACGAAAACCCATATATATCGGAAGTCGCTTGACGTCTAGAGGATCTCTATTTCAAGTCTATCATCTATTACTATTCCGATCCTTATTTCAACTCTATCCTCTATTATTATACGGACCACTAGTCTCTACTCTATTCACTATACTATTTCTCTATTCGGATCGCTATAAGGATTACTTTTAGAGCGAGTATTATTAACCAAGTACTATTAGTGCGAGTGTTATTCGAAGGCGTCTGACACCAGTATTGTTCAACGGCGTTACTATAATTGTATCTGCGAATACAAAGTCTCTACTACAACGAGTATTACGAAAGTGACAACGAATATGCGTTAACATTACAGAACTGGCAACGAGAATAGGTTGACTTCACAAAAATATTTTCTTATACATTTTCTACTAATGTGGACCAACTACAAGGCATAAGGGCCTCTCAATGTAGATTGTGACTGAATGATATTGTATGAACGTAAGAGAGGAAAACAATAAGCGCACTTTATGAGGAGACGTCATAGGTAAGGCTAGATTTGAAGAGGTTAAGATTGTAGTAATCATGGAAACATCCTCTCGGGTGCCTTTCGCACAAGATAGAATGCAAATTCCTTCTTTTTAGTGGAATATGAAGGTAGCGTGAATGTTTCTTACCAGTGTATATCGTATCTTAGCTGAAAGGGGTCAGGGCTGATGAAATTTAGAAATTTGGCTCACTATAACAGATGCCACGCAAAATAGCGATAGAGTAGCGACCGGAGACTTGCGTCGTTTCTTTTGTAGGAAAGGGTTTCTACAGTGAAAAATAATTAATCACCCAAACGACCATGTATACGCTTTTGAACTATGTCAAAACCGTCAGCCGAAATATGGCAGCCCAAATATTCCATTTATGGTTTCTTCTAACTCTTTTAACAATAGGAGTCAGACACTTACTGGAGTGGTAGACGGAAGCGAACATTTCGTCATAGAGTTTCTAGTGATACATTTTATATATGACTTCTACTTGAGGTGTGGTGTTTAAGGTAAATGATTCCCCTGAAGGGAAAGACCATTCAACCTGATAGTTTAACGTTCAATGTCTGGTCTCTAATGGTGTAAAATTTGGATATATTGAATGCTACAAGACAGTACTGGACCACGTTAGAAAGGTCAGACGACAGGTTCTAGTCACCTAGGACTTTGGAGGTGCACTTATATACTGCACAGATTTGAGTATATTCTTAGTTCCGTAATATAAGGTAAAGAGAGTGTAAGAATTGAAAGAGAACCCTGTCCATTAAAAACGACCTGTTAGGAAGGACTTGATAATAGAGAAAAACAATTCAGAGTTTCCATAGCTAGAAAAGGTGTGTAGTAGTCTCCTGTCACACCTTTTCAGATGCCTTTTATATATTTAAGTTATTTGTGTAAAGATGAATTTACTATTTCCTCCCTGACTCTTTGAATACTGATAGATGTGACAACAGTGATGGACCTAAACGAACGAAATCCATAATTCTTGTTGGTCATAGTTTGCACCTGTTGAGATGTCCAACATCTTTCCTCTTCAGTATAGATTCAAAGCTTTTACTGACAACACTAAGAAGGTTAATGGATCGATATTGGAACCGGTATTCTTAAAATCTAAGCATATTGTCAACACAGACTTGGGAAGCATCTCTTCTTCAGGTTACGGTTAAACAGTTTTGACAAGATTGATTATAAATCTAAGATAACGTTTTCATGAATTATCACGAACAGAGTCAAGGCATTTGATAAATCTGGAAACTTCCCTTGCCCTGATAGGGATATTACAAAGTTTATTCTCCATGAGAAGGAAGATCTTAGGTATGGGGGTTGTCTTTATCACCTAATATGGAATTAAAAGTAAAGTGAAATGTAATGAACGGTACCTTCTATGACGAAGATATAATAACCTCAGGGTTATGTAATATGTTAAGCGTTAACGCTTTGCCTCTATTGATAATTTTATTCGAGATTTTACAGAAAGTAGCATATTTTTTCAACATTGTCTTGGACTGACTACGCATAGGTGCCGTTTGCATTTTCTAGAACTCTGTTTCAATAATTGCCGTCTATTCTAAATGCTACACAATTTTCAGTGGTTTAGAAGCGCTATATTCTGGCCTGAAGTGACTGGATATTTGTTTTTTGTTGGTATTCTTCATGTGGGATAAAACATTCTATACCTGAAAGGTTCCATTCAGAAAAGAGGAAGGCAGTTTTAGAAGATCTATTCTTGACGAAACCTGAAACGGAATGTTTCCGCAATGTGAAATCTGAAGCTGCCCGAGTCAACTTTGGCGTACCAAAAGATCGTCTTGTGAAATGAGACCACAGTGAATACTTTTCAGTTTGGCATCATATTTAAAATTGATTCGGAAATGATCAGAAGTAAACAAGGGAGCTAACACTTGGACGGGGCATTCTTCATGGAAGAGTATGACAAAGACGTCGAGGAGGTTTGCGTTTTGTCAGAAAGACGACTTGGTTCAATTCGTGAGAGATGGTCATGACACTATTTGACTTCATCATTGGTGTTTGTCTCTATAGACTGACCATTCCTTGTTGTGTAATAATTAAATGTCACATTAGGTTCTATGCTAAAAGTTTCTTCTCTGGCAGAAATTTCTTCAGGATTCTTCATTTCCAGTCAACTTTGATCTTCAAAAATTTATTATCAATCCTTATCTTCTCTCTACTTAATTCATTTTCTTTTATTGTTCTCTCTCCTTAATAATAATAAAATTGTTGCCCAAAATATGAATGATAACTGATTAATTATTAGAGAGGGTATCCTAATTTTTCTCAGCTATTTTTCAAATATTACAATTTTATCATCCTATGGGGAATAGATAACAAAAACTTATGAAGTACGACAGCCACATGAGAATATATGAATCCTCGTTTAAGGAATCTGTAGCGTATGGAAACGCGTATTTCGTATATGCTCTATGGGAGGTTTCGATCAGATAATGCCGGGACACAGGTTCGAACACAGCCGGAGAGCATGTGTTATTTATTAGGTTTTCTCGAGTGCGCAGAGCGATAGACCATGACAAAAAAAAACGACCGTTAATTTCAGCATTTAGTAACATATATATATATATATATATATATATATATATATATATATATATATATATATATATATATATATATATATATACATATGTATATATATATATATATATATATATGTAAAAGTATAATTGGTGTATACGTAATAAATTCCATTAATCAACAAATACTATTCTTATAATATTGAACAATAGAGAGTTGAGCAAATATAATTTATTCGAAAATTATAACATGAATATATTGTAAAATCACAACAAGAATAGTAATTTTGTTCAACAATTTTGGTGTCTTATCAAGTGGTGATGTTGAATATAGAATAAAGAGTTTTAAAAGGTTCAAATCAACCAAACACACGATAGGGGAAAAACCTCGAGGGTTGTTTGGTTGATTTGAACCTTATAAAACTTTTTTATTCTACATTCAACACAATTAATTGATAAGATGACATATTGTTGAAACACAATTGCTATTTTTGTAGTGATTTTATAACATATTTATGTTATAATTTTCGAATAAACTATATATATATATGTGTGTGTGTGTGTGTGTGTGTGTGTGTGTGTGTGTGTGTTTATACATATATATATATATATATAGAGAGAGAGAGAGAGAGATAGATAGAGAAAGAAAGAAAGAAAGAAAGAAAGAAAGAAAGAAAGAAAGAAAGAAAGAAAGAAAGGAAATAAGTGTGTTAATTGAATTTATATCTATTCCCCACTCGGAATTTTATATTGATTATATATTTTTCGCAAAACGTTGCACATTCGCACCCGCCAAAAAAACATACATTTTGGCAACGCATCAGATCGCAACATTTTTTGACGACTGGATGTTGGAAACGCTCAAAGTGTGATTACCTTCCTGCCGCTATTGCTGAAGTCGATTCACCCGTTAAAAGAGTAACAGAAAGAGGCTGGCTATTGATTGACAAATGCCTTTTGTAATTACCGCCGAATTACCGAGTGGATATGAACTTGGTTCATTGAAGTTGACAAACAGAAACTTCTCAGGAGGGCAGTTGAAATGGGAGTCGACGCCTCTCAAAAAGACAAAACTTTTTGCATGTTTTATAGAAAAGTGATGGTCTAATAATGAGGTCGTGAACTACGAGGAAATGGGGGATGAAAATATTATGCTTCAACTCACTTGCTAAAATATAATCAAGTGAGCAATCAGTTTTATTTTTTCTATTGAGAATTTATCTCAACGCTCATACCCTTTGATTTAATTTAAATGATTTTATATTTTCAGATTGGCTCATGTTGGGAAATTGCAACACTATCCGTGTAAACATTACTAAAAACAAGCGACAAAATGACTAAAATTATTGTTAATTAAGCTACGGATTTCGAATAAATATTTCATTTACCTATTTCCCTTGATTTACACTATTTACCTCGTTAGTATATTGTCCTCATCTTTATTGCCATATACACAACGTTTTCACCGTTGTACGTTCCGGCTTTCTTCAGGTGATATACACTGGAATTTTGGACCGAATTCTTTATTTAGTCCACGGGAATATCTCGGAATGCATGGCCCAGTGGATAAAAGCGTTGGTTGAAGTAATCGCGTAACTTGACGTAATGAGTTGTGAGTTCAATACTTGACCTCTGCATAGGGAACAAAAACTTGGAGAGTTGAGTTACTAGAGAGATTTAAAAGAAAGTGAGAAACCCAGAAAAGGCATGGCACGTGAAACTAGAACAATCTAGCTTCGTGGACTAAGCAAAGGCATCGGCTCGAAATTTCAAAATATACCACCTGAAGAAGGCCGAAGGGTACAGCGGCCGAAACTTCGCGAATATGGAAATGAAGACGAGGACAAGATGAAAAGATGTAAAATAGTGTAAATATCTCATCTCAGAAATATAGACACAGTTCCCTGGATGTATAGAAACAGGTCGCTTAAACGAATGATTTAGAGCATTCTAAGATATAAAAATAAAATTTTGTATGATTAAGATGCCTTTGCACGTGGTGCAAAAATTACAGAAATAAATTACTTTAATTTTGCAAGACCACTTGTGTCCTATCAGCATATTTATTTCAGCGGAGAGCATATTTATTTCAGCGCTTGCATCAGTGGTGTGCTCAGTGAAAGTTAGCCTGGTGGAGACCATAAATTTTCAGGTTGTACTCTTTTTATTCCGTATTCCTTTTCTCCTAGACCGGTTGACACTTCAAACGACGACAGCCCAGTCAGTTATTTAACAAAAAGCTGAGTCGGGGAGAGTAGAGTTGGATTACTTCCTTTACAAAATGTACTCGTGAAAAAGTGAACATAGACGGAATTCGAACTCGAGACGCCGATTTCTTATTCAGAATCCATATCTGCATATCCAACCGTTACATTAACTGTGCGTCTATAGATTAAATACAACCATTTTCAAAACCTGTATGGAGATCATATGTTGTATATTACTGCTAAACTCAAATAAGGCGACGAACACACACAAAAAACATACACACACACACACACACACACACACACACACACACACACACATATATATATATATATATATATATATATATATATATATATATATATATATATATATATATCTTCATTGTTCGATTTGCGGCGACTTCGTGGGGTGAGGGAGAATCAAAGAGATTAGGATTGCGCATCTAGGAATTGACGGAGACAAATTTCCGGTCAATCTCTAGCCGGTTTTTATCTGCCAGGCCTGGAATTCGACCGGTTATAAAAATTTTGGACATCCACGCCACTCCACGTGTCTACGGCTTCTTCCGGCGATGTGATCAGGCAACTACGTATGCCTACGCCTTCTTCTGGCCATGTGCCCACGCAACTTCGTGTGGCCACGCCTCTTCCGGTATGCAGCCATGGAAGCACGTATTTCCTTCCGCTCAGGACACCTGTGAGTCCTGTTTATTCAAGGCCCATGCCAGCTGTGTGCCATGTTTATTTTAGCCACCGGATTCATTTCTTGTTTATGCTACGACCCAAGCCGATTTTTATTCACTCTCTTATGCAACGGAAGTGAGGTCAAAGATCTTCATCAAATGATATCTCACAATCCTCACCATTTTCAAAAATGTTTATTTGTGAACATTATCACTGCATCTCACTCCCTTAACTACATGGCGACAATCGAGGCACAATACACAATGAGGTAAACAAAACAAGGAAAATTATACAATTGTGTGCACCTGTCTTCATTATCATTAAAAAAAACAAATATGATTCAGAATTGGCAAAGCTGATAACGACTATCTCTGTTATGTCCTCAGCATGTCCTTAATCAACAGTTTGTTTTTTCGTTTTTTGTGTTTTTCTTTTTGTTTATTTGTTTCGTTTTATTTTTGTCTAGTGTATTTATTACACATGTATACACATTTTCAGTATTTTTTTCCTTTCTTTGTGAAATAAAATCATACAACAACAAAAAACAATACAAACCTAAATGCTTAGCTCAAAAAGTTCGTTTTCCCTCTAGGCTGTATCATACAGGTAGACACCGAAATGCATGAACAACCAATCTTTGGCGCTAACCACGCCTCGATATACTTTAGCCACTGGATGCATTTCCTTTTTACGCTATCACTCATTGCGATTTTCGTTCACTCTCTGATAAAGCGTAAGTGAGGTCAAAGGTCAAAGGTCTTCCTCAACCGATATCTTACATATAGAGGTCGATTCCGCTTTTTTCTGAGAGATTTTAAAAAACGACACACTCATCAAATATGTCTGTGAAGTCTGTACTTACCACCATCGTCCCAGTTGCTTAAAATTTCAGTGAATCCCTTGGTATAATAAGTGATTTGGGTTCACCCAACTTGAAAAAAATGAACAAGACTACAACCATTTCAGGTACAGATTTACTAAGAGGTAACAAGCCATAAAACAAAAACCACATAATTATTGCATCTACTGGGAAATAAATTGCTTTTCTAACACGGGTTCCACCGGCTGATATAAAGTTGATATGGAGCTCCCAATTAACTCTTCATCCACGATGTTAAGCATTAACGATATGTCTTAGTCTTATCAGAAATTCGTATTTATATATGGAATATTTTACTTCTGGATTTAATGATTCAATTTTAACCAATATCAATTAAATGTTTTTTTTTAATCATTTCACCCAAAGTAATTCAATAAAGCCATTAAAACGTAAGGGTTTATTGTATAAGAAATATTATGGGAACAAGAAAAGAGAAAGAATTAAGAAGATAGAAGATAAAGACCAATATTGAATATTCTTTGTTGAAGATCAAATTTGAATGGAAATCAAGAATCCTGAAGAAATTTCCCCAAGAGAAAAGTTTGAGAGAATACACTATTAGCATAGAATTTAATGGTTACATCTAAATATTTCAAATGTACAATAA
>CAHIKZ030004385.1:2752500-2822500 GCA_903632075.3 Acanthosepion pharaonis | reverse complement strand
CTAAACGGAGAAAAAGAGATCACTAAACGCTTAGCAGAATATTTTTCAAATGTTCTAAACATGGATTTGAATGCTGATGAAAATCTTATCAAGCACTTATCACAGCGGCCTATTCTTGAAGGGATATTGCTGAAATAGCAGGGCCATAAAACAAGCGTAAAGTCGTCTGGTAACGATGGCATACTGGCCGATTGTGTCTCGTCTGGATTTCAGTGCGGCTCTCGGTCTGGTACAAGCACAGCACGGTGGAAATATGTTTCAGTTTAATGCAACTACAAGAAAAAGCATGACAACCTGCCACGGTTTTAATTATGACTTTCTTTGATCTCACAAAGGCCTTTGATACTGTTTTATGGGATGCTATTTGGTTTTCATTGGGAAGCTGGGTGTTCCTCAAATGATGCTCAATGTCCTCATGTCTTTCCATCAGGGAATGATGGCTTAATTTAAATCTTGTGGAAAGGTGTCAGACCCAATCATTGTTTCGAACGGAATAAAACATAGCTGTGTTCTTACATCTCTCATATTTGCTTTGCATTCTTCTGACATGCTAGAAAAAGCATTTGAGAATTTTAAAGAATGTGTAGGATTTTAATTTAGGCAGCTAGGGTTAGGTTTAGGATTTTAATTTAGGTCGGTTGGTCAACCAACAACGCTTCAAAGCAAGAAATAAGACTTGTAAAATCTGCACTTGACCTGCTCTTTAAAGACGACTAGACACACTATTGAGGGTATGCAATGGAACGTCAACAAATTGACTCATTATCTGCCTATATTACTGAAATGAGATATTATGTACATATTTTACATTAGGACTATTGTCCTCAACTTCGTCGCCATATTTATTACGTTTCGGTCGTTGTATGCTCTGGCTCAGGCGGTTGGAATGTCGAACTGAGCCCTTTATTTCACTCTCTGGGGTAGACTTTTGTAGTTCCACGTGCCATGTTTAATGGATGTCAGTTATCAGTTATCTCCTGTTAATTTCCCTCTGAAAGTTCTCCACTGCATTAACTGGGTATTGAACTCACACTCTTTACTGTAAATAATATAAAGTGACTCGTGCATCAAAAGCTTTTAGTCTGACCATCAGCATAAACAACGGAACATGTCCATCAAACTGTAACCATTCGCACAATCCCACTATTTATGTTGAGGGAAAAGTCTTGAAAACTGTTTCCTGTTTCCCATTTCTTGACTCTATTGTATCCAACAATGCGGGGATGTTCAAAGTAATTGAGTACAGGATTGGAAATCTTAGTTCTTCCTTTGGTAATCTTTACCACAGGCTTTGGAATTCTCATGATGTTTCAATAAAATTTGAAAACTGATATGTACAAGTCAGTTGTATTGACATCCCTACTTTATAATAAAGTAAAATATTGGAACCTGTATCTCTGCGTTGATTACGTACCATCTGTAATCGCATTAGAAACAGTGGGGTGATGACTAAATGCAGGTATGACAGTTATTGAAGTCATACTAAGGAAGATCCAACTCAGGTGAACAGAACACTTGTCCAGTATGAGCGATTGAAGACTTTAAAAACAATTCTAGCATGACAAAGAGTCAGAACGAAGGATTTGGTCGTCTCTCTTGCTTCACATCTATTACATAGTTTTGAGAAAGGCCTACTTGAATATCAGGATCACTGGCATGGAAATATTAAAGAAAGTAGGCCCCATGCTGCTCCTCTCAATGATAGCCTTACCTGCCACAGTAGCTTGGTAATTGATCCTCAACCACAAGAGCGAAAAGGCTCAACCACACGTTACATCTGTCTTAAAGTTTTCAAAACGTCTGCAGGCTTCTGAATACACATGCGAATCCATAGAAATTGATCACCGCTTTATTTTACTGAGCCCTCACTTTTCGTACGCGACGAGAGATGCCCCTCTCTCTCTCTCTCTCTCTCTCTCTCTCTATATATATATATATATATATATATATATATATATATATATATATATATATATATGGTAGAAACATATTCTATAGGAGACAAACATTTGAAACTGTGGCGAGTACATGCCTGAAAGATAGGTTTCTGAAAATTTACACCTCCTAGACATTATAACCAGTTTTTATCACATCTGGCCTTGTAAATTCATTGTTCTTGTGTCATGTCTTCCCAAATGTCCAGTACGGAGATAAGTGAATTCTAGACATTCTCTCATAACCCATGTGCAATTCCTTGACTTCCTTCCGGTAATATGTAGGCAAAAAGATAACCTGAAAACTAAGCGAAAATATTTTTCCTTGAAATTTTCATGGAAGGTTTTCCTTTATTGAAATTTACAAATTTGAATGAAACCAGTAAAATAAAAAAGCCAATACGAATTGAATAATAATAATAATAATAATAAGATAATAATTTGAAACGACACAAATTATACTAATGTTTGTTTAACAAGTCGAATCACGTGAAACATGACTGGCTAATCAAAATATAACAACACAAAAGTAAAAATACCAGAAATTCTTTCTTTTTTTCCATATCTCATTCTCTGATGAAGCTTTAATAAAATCGAAATATGTTAAATTGATAAACGTTTCCTATGTGTTTTTATTTTATAATAATATTTACTAAAGTTTTCTGGAAAAGTATAAGATCAGAACTTATACGCAATGTTTTCTTTATATAACATTTTATATATATATATATATATATATATATATATATGTGTGTGTGTGTGTGTGTGTGTGTGTGTGTGTGTTTGTGTGTTAGACGTGAGAAAGAAAGAGCTAGAAAGTGACAGAGAGGTGAGGGGGTTGTTATTCCCGGATGAATGATAAAATATTATGCAGATCGAATCATAAAATGAAGCAATTGTAATTCTTTTTGGCTGGCGTTCAGAAGATAAGAGTGAACTCGTAAATATGTAATGCTTGCGGGAAGATATTTTCTAAAAATCAATCAGAAAACACAATGACAAACCCATAGGCGCATGCAAACACTTTCAATTACCAGCTATAAGTCTATTTACATTTTTATTATCAGTTTTTATTGATTTTTTTGTAAATAATTATGAATCTCCCAAATTATATAATGATTAACACAGCCATAAGCGCATCGGCTGTTGCCACAAAAACTGAATACTATTTTTTTAAAATAAACATTATTTTTGTAAATGCCCTTAGACTAAATCTTGGAACTGGTTATCATAAATACTTAGGATATTTCTTATGTATAAGAAGTATATAGAAATGAAATAGTATACACAGAAATTGATTGATTAATACAACAGAAATTAAAACGTTCAAATTGCGAATACATTCCTACAAATTTTATTTGCAAATTCTCTACTAATCGGAGTACAATGTCTAGGTTTAGTTTTTAAGTAGCCATTGATAAACTCAGGGCATTATGAAGAATTTTTTGAGATGTTTATAATATCCGATTAATGTTATAGCGAAATATTTTCAATACTACGCAATAGTGAAATTATATAATGAAACGAATGTGGCGATTAAGAAATTCACGCGCTAACCAAGTAAAAGTAACCTTCAGCATCTGGAATCCAGTGTTTGGTATGTGGACCTCTCCTTCCGGATGTATCAGCAATGCCTGCCTATATATATATATATATATATATATATATATATATATATATATATATATATATAAGTGAACATTGAAGTCAACACTTAGAGGCGAGAGGCTGCTTCATGCTAGACGCAATCGTGGCCTGACGACTGCATGTAGCATGAAACAGCCTGATGATTATATTCGTATTTTCTGTGTGATCTTGTCCCTCGTGATCCGAACTGTGATATTTGCTTTCTTGATTATATGCACTACCTGACTTCAGTCTGGGGTGGACTGTTCTTATAACTTCGTTTTTTTTACGATTCTTCCCAAAGCTTGCAGAACTGGATGTTTGTTAAATCACGCGAAGGAAGGAATTTCATCTCAGAACAACCTTTGACCTCGCTTAACTTGATGGCGTGATGTGAAATTAAAAGCAAATTGTAATTTTCACATATTTCTACAATTAGATCCATTTGAAGGACTAAATGCAGAATCAATTAAAATCTGGAGAACTTCAAAAAGTTTCGGCCGGAAGTTATCACTGAAGTGGGCATGCATACAATTAATGTCTGAATATGTCAGATGAATGCTTATCTTTATTTACATTTTTTACATTCAGATTAACATATATCAAAACGTTTCAGCCATCTGGATAAAAGATAGACACCTAATTTGAAACTAAAAACTTGGTATAGATTTGAAAATGTTTTGGATGTTTAAAAAGAGAAAATGAGTTATTAAGAATGTATAAAAAAGATGAATTATATAGCGAATAAGAGAAATGTGGGTTCTGACATAAGAAGCGATTCTTGCAATGAGTGATTCCTCTAAAATTATCTTGTCATATTTAAAAATCAATCTATTTTTATTATAACCCGCCATATTTGATCTCCTTGACGTTATCCAATTCATAAGACAATGCTGTTTGTCTTTCTAATGTTGTGCGAATTCCAACTGATTTGATTTATAACGCCATACTTGCTACCAGGAAAAAAAAACAACTTCCAATTGAACCGCTTCTCCGTGGTTTATCTTTACAAAAATCGGTAACCAGACATGAAAACGACACCGCATTAAAAAATGTCTACTAAGAAGACGAAAATAAACAATGGGATATTTTTTTCTTTGATTTAAAATATAATATTTTAGGAGATATTTATCACTAAGCAATCTACGATATATATATATATTCTTTGTTTTTTAAAATTGACTCAGATTTGAGATGTGGTCTTGTCATTATTATTTTTCTCTTTTCTTAATCACGCATAACGCAAACGTTTTGCCCATCTTGTTAAATCACATATAAATTTGTAGGTCTAAATTATTTGATTTAGAATTTCGTGACTAACACGCAATATAATTAACCTAAAATTAATGACTAATAGGCGAACCTATTTACATTGTTCGGACTTTTGTCCTCATCTTTATTGTCATATACACGACCTTTCGGCCGTTGTACTCTCCAGCCTTCTTCATCTGAGATACATTGGAATTTCGAACTGGATCCTTTATTTCGTCCACTAGTTCCACATGCCATACCTTTTCAGTTATTTCCCTTCAGAAACTCAACTTTCTAAGTTTTTGTTCAACTTTGCCGTGACCAGATATTGAACACACAACACTTTGAGTCACGTCACTGAATTACTTCAACCAACGAATTTTTATCTTTCATGACATCAGAGTCTACACTTTTGGGACTTATAAACCTAATGTCTTAGTAACTGTTTTTACAAGAGCTCATATTACAATTTGGCGTTATTGTTGTTTTTCTCTAGCACTCCGTATTACTGATTTTCATATTGTGGTCATGTCTATGCTTTGCCGGCTTAGGAAGAGATTTTTTGTGGCCTAACATATTCACTGGAACTAGAACAATTTACCTCGGTGGACGAAATAATGGGTCGGATTAGAAATTACAATCATCTGAAGAAGATTGGAGCGTAAAACGATCGAAACGTCATGAATATGACAACAAAGATGAGAAAAACAGTCCGAACAATGTAAATAATTACAATACCTCATCTCAGAAATATAGACAGATTCTGAAGAAGGCCGAATTTTAGAATGGCCGAAACGTCTTGAATATGATAACAAAGATGAGTACAACTGTCCGAACACCGTAAATAAAGTAAATAAGTACAATGCATTTATTTTGTCCATTGGGGTTGAGTGTTCTAGTTCCACGTGCCGAGACTCTTCCGGTCATCTCAGTATCAATTATCTCCTTACTAAACTTAATTCTCCTAGGTTTTGTTCAAGTCTGAATTCACAACTTTTTGGGCTCAAGCCACGGGACTCAACTAAAGATTTTATCCACTGGGCATCCTTGAGGAGATAAGCGTATGAATTTTCGCGATTTATAAAACTAATGTTTCAGTTTACTTTTTTTTTTAACAGAGCTCATATTACAATTTGGTGTTATTATTTTCTCTAGCTCTCCGTTTTACTGGTTCCCATATTGTAGTCATGTCTATGCTTTGCTGGCTTAGGAGGAGATTTTTGTGGTCTAGTATATTCGCTGATTCCACAACAGAGGTGAACAGAAACTTGCAGAGTTGAGTTACTAAAAGGAAATAACTGAAACTGAGATATCCAGAAGAGGCATAGCATGTGGAAGTAGAACAATCTACCCCAGTGGACGAAATAAAATGTTCGGTTCGACGTTTCAACGTATATCACTTAAAGAAGGCCGCAGCGTACAACGACACAAGCCCCGTGGATATGACAGAAAAGATAAGGACAACAGCCCGAACAATGTAAATAGCTACAATATCCCATCCCCGAAATATCGACAGAGATGCGAAACGTGATAATAATTCCTCATATTAATGCTGATGTTCCACAAGACTCTCTTCTCGACCCGACTCTCTTTCTGTTTTATATTAACGATCTATCTAAGAACATAAATCTTTGTTGAATATCTATGCAGCCGATGCAACAGTGCATAGGTGTATTTCCTAATATCTAGATGTCTAGAACGTTGTACATAGTTTCTCCTCTGACGTAAGCCTTAGCGGCTCAATGGGGGAAGAACTGGCTTGTAGTATTAATACTTACACAAACAAACATACCCTGAACATTCACTTATCGTTATGAATAGTAAGTTCATTGCCTATTGAGACTTATGTTCATCCCAAACCACAAGTAAATTTTACAAAAGCCAGATCAGAATAAAAATGGAATACTGCGGTTGTATCTTTGCTTGAGCTCCACAATCTTCTCCCTGTCAGTCTTGAGAAAGTATATATATATATATATATATATATATATATATATATATATACTTTTATATATATGGATTTTATTTTTCTTCCCTACTAACCTTTTCTCATATAGAAAACATTGCAAGCCTCTTGCTGTTCTGTTAGCCTTTACTCTCAGTTATTATCCTCATTGCATTCATATATCACCGAAGAACAGTTATTTTAGTGACTCCCGAGGGTATTGTGTCCTGAACACAAAGATCTTAAGTCTAGAATTAACTGTCCTTTATTGCATAACTTTCTGGGTTTTATATTGGGGTGAAATTCAGTAAAATAATACGGATTAAAGGTTTCGAACAGAAAAGCAATACGGATTAAAGGTTTCGAACAGAAAAGTGAACAATACGATTAAAGGTTTCGAAACAGAAAAGTGAACAATACGGATTAAAGGTTTCGAACAGAAAAGTGAACAATACGGATTAAAGGTTTCGAACAGAAAAGTGAACAATACGGATTAAAGGTTTCGAACAGAAAAGTGAACAATACGGATTAAAGGTTTCGAACAGAAAAAAGAACAATACGGATTAAAGGTTTCGAACAGAAAAGTGAACAATACGGATTAAAGGTTTCGAACAGAAAAGTGAAAATACGGATTAAAGAACAATACAATACGGATTAAAGGTTTCGAACAGAAAAGTGAACAATACGGATTAAAGGTTTCGAACAGAAAAGTGAACAATACGGATTAAAGGTTTCGAACAGAAAAGTGAACAATACGGATTAAAGGTTTCAACAGAAAAGGAACAATACGGATTAAAGGTTTCGAACAGAAAAGTGAACAATACGGATTAAAGGTTTCGAACAGAAAAGTGAACACGGATTAAAGGTTTCGAACAGAAAAGTTCGGATTAAAGGGTTTTTACGAACAGAAAAGTGAACAATACGGATTAAAGGTTTCGAACAGAAAAGTGAACAATACGGATTAAAGGTTTCGAACAGAAAAGTGAACAATACGGATTAAAGGTTTCGAACAGAAAAGTGAACAATACGGATTAAAGGTTTCGAACAGAAAAGTGAACAATACGGATTAAAGGTTTCGAACAGAAAAGTGAACAATACGGATTAAAGGTTTCGAACAGAAAAGTGAACAATACGGATTAAAGGTTTCGAACAGAAAAGTGAACAATACGGATTAAAGGTTTCGAACAGAAAAGTGAACAATACGGATTAAAGGTTTTCGAAACAATACGGAAAAGTGAACAATACGGATTAAAGGTTTCGAACAGAAAAGAAAATACGGATTAAAGGTTTCGAACAGAAAAGTGAACAATACGGATTAAAGGTTTCGAACAGAAAAGTGAACAATACGGATTAAAGGGTTTCGAACAGAAAAGTGAACAATTAAAGGTTTCGAACGAAAAGTATTAAAGGTTTCGAACAGAAAAGTGAACAATGAACAATACGGATTAAACGGGTTTTTCGAACAGAAAAGTGAACAATACGGATTAAAGGTTTCGAACAGAAAAGTGAACAATACGGATTAAAGGTTTCGAACAGAAAAAGTGAACAATACGGATTAAAGGTTTCGAACAGAAAAGTGAACAATACGGATTAAAGGTTTCGAACAGAAAAGTGAACAATACGGATTAAAGGTTTCGAACAGAAAAGTGAACAATACGGATTAAAGGTTTCGAACAGAAAAGTGAACAATACGGATTAAAGGTTTCGAACAGAAAAAGTGAACAATACGGATTAAAGGTTTCGAACAGAAAAGTGAACAATACGGATTAAAGGTTTCGAACAGAAAAGTGAACAATACGGATTAAAGGTTTCGAACAATACGGATTACGGATTAAAGGTTTCGAACAGAAAAGTGAACAATACGGATTAAAGGTTTCGAACAGAAAAGTGAACAATACGGATTAAAGGTTTCGAACAAAAAGTGAACAATACGGAAAAGGTTTCGAACAGAAAAGTGAACAATACGGATTAAAGGTTTCGAACAGAAAAGTGAACAATACGGATTAAAGGTTTCGAACAGAAAAGTAACAATACGGATTAAAGGTTTCGAACTGAAAATACGGATTAAAGGTTTCGAACAGAAAAGTCAATCGGATTTTTCGAACAGAAAAGTTGGGATTCAAGGTTTCGAACAGGCAGTATGACTGAAAATGTGTGACGTCCAATCTTTTATCCAAAACAATTCGGTCCGTCACTGAAAACGGAATTCGACATATAATTCCGAATCTCATCGGCAGCTAATTTATTAACGCTTTAGCTTAGCTTGGCAATAAGCTACAGTTATATTTTATCCGTTATGGATCAAACTCACAACTAAATAACGACAAGTGTTTAAACTAGGCCGTTAACCATTCCCCCACACCAATACGTCTGACTGTACGTTGATACCTCTAGAATATTTAATCGAGAAACTCGAAATGAAACTCAACAAGAAGATGAAAACGTGGATCCAAAATCTAATAATAATATATAATAACTAGCGGCATGGCCCGGCATTGCCTGTGCTTGATTCAAAAATCGTACGACTCATACAGCAATCGCTATCACTTGACTTAAAGTATGTTTGCCCTTCCTTGCATTTAAAGTAGTGCCCTTTGCCGTGCTGATGTTGCTACATGCCTTAATTCTTGCCTATCTCACACTGCGATTTTTTTCAAGCTCTATCCTAAACATTAAATTTGTTAAGAAAAAAGAACTAAACAAAATGAACACAAAACGATCAGCTTTAAAAAAGGACTCGTAACTGGAAATACCGAATGAAAAAAGAATGTTAACAACAAATACTTTTTCACGCATAAACCAGTTCTGTGGAATCAGAATCGACGTTGAGTTTAAGCAAGTGAATGAGCCAATTGGAGTAAAGTGCCATGCAGATTTAAATGTTTCCCACTTGTGCCGAATGCCGCTATCGATAATTTTTGCATGCTAGCATGCTAGTTAACATTCGTGTCAGTCAGCTGTTGGCGCTCACGATGGCCAATGTAATCTTCCAGCCTATTCGTGTCAGCTAGCTATTGGCTCTCACTCTGGTCAGTAGAAAATGGCCGCAAACTACATGAAAACGGCCGTAGAAGCATGAAAAATCGATTATTTCCACTATCGATGGGGGTTGGGAAATGCAATGTCGGTCTTGGCCTTCTCGCTAACTTGGAGCATGTGCATGTAAATTTTTATTACAATGATACAGACATAAGGAAAACCCAGACAACCCTTGTCTAATTGAAGTAGATTTATCAGTAACCATGGAAACATGATTTTAGCTGTGTCTTTAAAACCCAGTAATTTTAAAGGTTACTCCAAAATTCGCTTGAGGATGAAATGGACCTAATGTCTTTAATTGAATTGCAAAATTAAATTCGTGGCTTTTAGCTTCCATTTTTGAAACATGCTTAGAACTGTGTAGCGGAAAAAATATTTTAAATCAATTAATTTATAATATTAATGCTCTGTAAATTTACATTGAGCACTATATGAGCACTATTTTGTAAAAATAAAAATATCTATAAGAACACCGGATTGTATATCGTACTGTTCTTTATTTTATTTAAATAAATAAATATATATATATATATATATATATATATATATATATATATATATATATATATATATATATATATATATATCAGTACACATATACTCATGCATAAATATGCAAATATATATACAGACATACACATATGTGCAGATAAATATATCTACATAAAACCTTACAGACATCCATACATATACATACACACACTCATCTAAACAAATATACAACATATCTATCTATCTATACATATATATATATATATATATATATATATATATAAATATATATATATATATATATATATATATATATACATATATATACATATATATATATAAACAAATATACACATATCATCTCATCTAAACAAATATATAACATATATATCTATATATATATATATATATATATATATATATATATATATACACACACAAATACACACACATATATATATATATATATATATATATATAAATAAATTAAAATGTTAAAGGTAAAAACAGACATCCATCTATACATACATTTAACATATAAAAATAGATTGATAGAATTAAACTAATTAGTACTTAAAAACTATTAAAAACCTACAGAGTGATTAACACGTATATATTTCTTAAGTGTACATATCTACGTAGGTATATAAAAATATCCGAAAAATTTCAGATTTTTTATATTAGTTATTTAGGAACTCTTTTTACCTACATACCCACATACACATGTACCAACACATGAATGAAGTGTGCTAATACAAAATAAATTATCAAAAATATCTAAAGCACGACATAAAAACTCCCACTGATATATATATATATATATATATATATATATATATATATATATATATATATATATATATATAGATAGATATAGATAGATAGATAGATAATCATAAGAGTCATTCAATTAAATATCATATCCGATGTTAGTTATCCAAAATGGAACTGTTATATGTTTTTTTTTATTCTTTTAATTTGGGTCAGTGATTCACTGAAATTATGTGACCCAGTTGCAAGACGAGTACTACGCCTACATTCCTAAAGTCAAATTAGCAAATTAGAAAATCTCACCACAAGAATTACCTTGAAAATATTTATAGAAATGGCAAAGGTAAGCTACGATAAAACAATGGGGTGTGATTGAATCCGAGACGCCAGTTCAAGACCGATAAGTTTGCAGATTCTTCTTTGAATTCTATCAAGAATCCCTACATAAATAGCAAAATTACCAGAGCAGATGTGAGAATATTCGCTGCACAGACGAACAATTCACTTATAAATATCCAAGCTTTTCATAAAGAATATTGTTTCTTTATGACTTACTTTAAAAAAGAGGAAAAATGCTTTTTTATTATTATTATTCGCATTGGTAGATAGAATTCCAAATAAAATTAAAATAATAAATATATATTTTGCTCATGCAAATAAAAAGAGGATCATTTTAGAATAAATTGCTTTGAGGATTATTAAATTTATTTTTGTGTATGCTTTGTGGAAATCACATTACTACGTTGAACGTCAAAATAAAAAAAAAGGCCAGTATTTCTATTAAAGAATTACCCATGTGGTCTTCTTCAAAATAATCTATTTCATTCCAGTAATTCCTCTCCCAAACGTCGTTTACGATGTGTAAAACCCTTGTACTATAATTCAAAAAAATAAGCATATTCTCATGATTCATACCTAACAATAAATATTAATGTGTGTTTTCGATGCCGGAAATTGCTGGTTGCGCCTCTGTGTTTGCTGAATATTTGCCAGGCCCAAACAAAGTAACGATCGCGAAATAAAGAATTAAATAAATGATATTGAAAATTGCTTTATAGACCTTGTTTGGGCTTTTGGGCCAAACATCTCGTCTGGCGAATGTGGCAAGATGAATTCTTGCTCATCTCAGAGATTACTACAATCGAACATTTCATGTAGACATAATATAACAGTAAATAATAAACGCAGAGAGAAATAATTGGAGAAAAAAAGGGTTATCAATGTCAAATCAGGAAGAGAGTGTTATGCAAGATAAAATTTTTAGAGTTCAAAATAATAGAACGTATTTAAAATATTTCAAAAATGAATTTTTTAAAATCATTTCACCTGAAGGAAGGCAATAAAGCCACTAAGACACAACAGGTTAATGAATGTTAGAGAATATAAGGAAAAAAAACTACTATTAAGGAAAGAGGACTATAAAAGAAGAAAAATTAAGAATACAGAAGATAAAGATTGATATTGCATTTAAATTATTGAAGATCAAAGTTGACTGAGAATCAAGAAACAGGAAAAGACTTCCACAAGCGAGAAGTGCGATGGAAGAAACTCTAATCATAGGAACTACGGCTACGTTTAGCCAACTGTAAAAATGATAATACCTTGCTATTACGCTTAAATTCAATAAGTCGATGTACGTTAGCGAATAGTGTGTAAGAAAAAAATACCATGAAAGAAAAGTCACATGGAAGGTAGGTTAGTGCGGTGGGAAACAGATTGATGCTGGGATGCCAGGTCAGTATCAACAATATTACAGATTCTTTAGGTTTTCTCAAGAAGCAGGAGCACCGGAGCAGATCTGGCAGCATTATTAAATACAAGGAGGAATGATAGACTTATATTCAAGATAGATTCTGGCAAGAAAGAAAATGTCTTACAGGACATAATGAACCAACTTTCTTTCTGCAGAGTTAGCAATTGATTCATTATATACTTTCTACTTGGCGTCAGCTGAAAACTTTAGTCCGAGAGGGTGCAATGAGTTACTCTCTCTTGCTGATGGAAGACAAAAAGAGTTTAAAAGAGAGTAGGCTCTGTTTTGAGGCGTTAAAATTAACAATCCACTCCTTGCCTCATTTAACAAAAGATTGTACGTTATTTTTGAAATCAACTGCTAATTTGTCCTTATCGAGCCGATCAGAGTTATTATTAAGACAGTAGTAAATACTTGTGTCACCAAAATGCATATGGAGTTTAGAACTGGGGACATTATGAAGGTCGTTGATGAAAATTATTCTTATCTGAAAGGAAAAGATCTAGAAGAGTGACTCTTTTCGTTCGCGATTTGATATGATAAGAAACAATAAACTATTCTTATCTAAAGCTTGATAGACTCTTCAGCTAATAACTGTTAAAATATCACCAGTTGGCCAAGAGAAGCGAAAATCATATTGCTTATCGGAAAGGAACTCTGCGATATAAAATGCCGAACTAATTTAGAGTTTAATAGAGTCTTTAGTATTTTACCAAAAAGAGGTAGAAATCTCATAGACTGACAATTAGAATGAATAGATTGTTAGCCTGAGTTCTTAAAGAGTGGAACTACAGAAAAAAAATTCATTTAATTGTGTCTATATATCTATTTATCTATCGATCTATCTACGTGTGCCATTTTCCTTCTAGTTAAATGTGTCGCAAATGAAAAATCTTTGATTTTTGGCACACATTCCAGTGAAATTATTTTGCACAAAGCACTGATGCCTAACATAAATTATATTATAATACCTTAAGCAAATTGAATTATATTATAGTACAAGGTTTATCTATATGTAAGATTAATATTTTTTCAGCCGTTTCTATAGATAGGTAGATGGATAGTTACAATTTCTCTTTTATTGTTAATGTTATGTTAAATTTTAAATCATGTATCGAAAGAGAAAGATTACATATATTCTGTAACATCACGCAATCTTTGAACCTTGATCTTGGAATCAAAACTGTTTTCCTACGAGAAGCATTAAATATGAAATGAAGGAAAAGAGCTTCTCCGAAAAAAACAAATATGCGACGAACTGCTTCAGTTTGATTTGTCGATATTTACCTGAAAGTAATATATGGTGGGCGCTAATTATTAAATGAAGAAGGGGCTTTCTGCTCTTGGAATTAAAATTTACAAGCCTACCTATTAATATTAAATGTAGATACCTAACTATGAAAGCAACTAATCCCGACCATCAAATAATGCATAGAAAAGAAATATACGTCAGATAATGAACGCATTGAAAAGGATATGAACATATATATATATATATATATATATATATATATATATATAGATAGATAGATAGATACATAGATAGATCCTCTTGATTCCATCCTCTTGGAAATTTTATTGTTACTATATATATATTTTTATTATTAGTATATATATATATACACAGATATAGATAGATAGATCCTCTTGGAAATTCCATTCGACTTTTTTAATTTTTTATTATATATATATATATATATATATATATATATATATATATATAATATATATATAAACAACATCAATAGAAATAAGAACATTATATATATATATATATATATATATATATATATATATATGATAGATAGATAGATAGATAGATATATAGATAGATAAAAGAAAACAACCTGGATAGAAAGAAACGAAAAACCGAGATAGGTTTAGAAAGTACAAACTGAAATAGAACAAAAATTAAAAACTAATATATATATATATATATATATATATATATATACATATATATATATATATTTTGCATTCAGATTCGGACAGAGAAACAAGAATGACAGATACATAAGCAAACAGATATTAAAAGATCGAGACGAGGAAGAAAATAACGTTTGACCGAAATGATTGCAATAAATAAGACAAACATCGTTAAACATGGACGCTCTTTAATAAAAGATAAAATTGAAAACAATGAGAAACGCTCCACTGTGCTGAAATTGAATAAAAAGCAAACCTATTTAAAAAAGAAAATACGGTTTAAAATAAAGAAGAAAATGAGAACGGCCAAAATAAAAATCCATGTTGATCAAGATGGCGCATTTTGGCGTAAACAAAGATTGAGATTAAATACATTTAAAATAAATCCGTCATTTTTGCATTCAGATTCTGCACAATTTAAACAAGAATGACATCGAATGTGCGCAAAGCAAACTAAGAGCCTAAATAAAATAAGTAGCTGAAGCCAACAAAGAACAAAATATACGACGAAGTGTAGAACTGAAAAGGAAATGGGAAAATATGATCGACTAATAAGACAAATATCGTTAAACATGGACGCTCTATGTAAATATAAGATTTTCCAAAATATTGGCCCACAATGCCGAGAAATTCGGTAACCAATATCGTGTAACTGACATTGAAGAAAAATCGTTTCTATATTTATCAAAATATGCAATTTAATGGGGTAAAATAAAGAATATGTGCTTGATAACCTAGGCTCACGGTCCTATAAAGGATAAAACCTTCATTTCCGTTTCCCCCTGCCTGTAATGATGGGTACGGGTTTTTTCTACGTTGCTTGTTTGGTGGGCAGTTATTCAAGTCCCAGTAAAATCTTTCCATTTAATATCTTAAAAAGAATGACTTTACTGTCTATTTTTAGGTATTTCATTTCACAGTACATGGTCGATTGATTTGAATTTGCAGGCTTCTTTCATCACGGAGTAAAGACGCTTAATTATTTATGTTCCTTGACGCATATCATTAGAACTTTAGGATTAAATATCTTTGGAGGCTTCAACAATGTAGTTTTGTAGGACAAAAGATATTCACCTCTGCCTTTTCACATTTTCTAATTCAGACGATCGACATCAGCTTTGTGGTGATGCATGGATATACTCTTATAATGTGTGGTGATTTTGATTTTTATGGGAGAAAGAAAATCTTCCTGCTGTGTTCGACGTTTCAATTGTTTATGGCTGTTAAAATTTTTTGAGTTTAATTTTTAGTACCAGACGTCATTTTCATCGTTTTATATTTTTTCCTTCATTTGGGTAATAACAAGACAATCTTCTTAATTTACTTCGATAGTTACAAAAATGATGAAAAATCTTTGTGACAAAATCTAAATCTATAAAGGATGTTAAAATAATTTCTTGAAAGTGGCACATTTATTAATTCCATATTATTATTATTATTAATATTATTAATATTATTAATTTACAAAATAGAAACAGGATAGAATAAGATTTAAACGATTTAAGTATTGTTAAATAGAAAAAAAAACCCCAAAAAACGTTGTAACTCATACGCTTATTAATACATTATGGTTCCTTCCTAAACTGGTCCAGAGAAGCAATTGATAACGCGGAAATGGGTGACTATGCGTAATATTTTACAACTCTCCAACTGTTTTTAAAATATATTGTGTAAAACGAAAGCAGAATGTAAAGAAAGCTATCGAATGACTCGATAAAGACGCAAAATCAATTTTAACACCCAATGCAACAGACGTAAAATTCGAAAATAGCAAGATAAAGGACTTTATGGAAATTTCAAAAGATAAATTAAAATCAGTTCAAATAGAAAATAACACGAACTTTTTGTATCCCAAACACTTGTAGACAGAAAACAATGTCTTTGTTAAATTCTCATATCTTTCATAGATGTCTGTCCATACAGTGACCACAATTGCATAATTTTTTTCTCTCTCGGATTGCATGGCACCTCATCTTCTTGTAGTTGGGAGCAGAGGCAATGCACAATGAGAAATCTCACGGTTTTTCTATTTTAAGGAGGAAATATCATTGATCGAGAAGAAACTGGATGCAAATAATTTAGTGTTCTGGCGTTGGGGGAAATCCTTGGGAGAGAGATAAAAGAACTGATTACAGAGACATACACGAAAAGGTTAAGACATCTTTTGAAGTCCAGGTAGAATGTCCATATTCTTATAACAACCGTTACTACCTAGTCTAATAATTGATGAGGTATCGTAGAGAATTTTCTATTTCTGGGTAGGAAGAACTGAACACTGAATTTTGAGAATGGTGTTCTGTGCCAGATTTGACTGCTACTTGGTAAACAGTGAAGTGACACATCTAAAGTATGTGATGAAATTCTAAAACCTTGTAGAATAAAATATAGAGAACAAAGTAAATACATGAATATAGTACTTGAGTTTATAGCGTAGGTAAATTAAAACAAAGATAAGTAATTCTTCATGGACAGTTTGGTAGGGACACCATATAATTATGACATAAGAGTTTATTAAACAATAGCAAATCCTTAATCCTTCCTCCCTTCACTGATAAAACAGATTGCTCTGTTCGTAAATTCTCTTTCTACTTCATGCTTGACAAATTACGAGTATTTTTGCATGATTTTCCACCTGAAACAGAATATCTACAGAGTGATATGCATGTAAATTTGTCCATGGTTTCTCCTACTAACACCAAACTAGATCACCACAAGTCATGCTGATTTGCCGATATCCTTGCAATGAATCTAAAATATGCTTCTTGCCTAGCTCCTGTTCTTTTCAAACGCTATAGATAAATGTATATAAAATATAAGAATTCACACAAAAGAATGCAAGAATGAAATTGCCTTTCTAGTGTTACTTGTCAAGTATATTTATTGTAGCTAGACTCTGTGTGGAAATAGACAAGAGGAAGTAGCTTGTGTAAGTTCGCCAATCCGATCACCTCTACGGCCATAAGCCCGGGATAAGAGATCGTTTTCTCTATTTGTAGCAAAACCAAGGGTGTAGATTTATGCCTTCCTGCTATTGATTAAGCATTAACGACTTTTGGAAAAATTCGAAATTAGTTACAGAATGTCTATTTTTTCCATGGAAAAAAAAAAATGAATGAACCAAAATCCTCGAAATATTCAAGAGAATGGGGAAAAAAAGAACGAATAAAATATATGAAGCAAATATTATAATTCTTTCTAACTGAATGAAGGATGAAACCAAAATTCAGACGTCTGCACAGAAGACAAAATATCAAGTAAATGCCTTGTCTATTTCTGTGTTGGCGTCGAGGACTGAAAACAACATATGCTGAATTGTATAGAATAAGCACGTGGGTAAAAATATATCCTATTCATTTTTTCGAGCCATCAAGTCTATATTGGATAAAACGCGACACTCATTTTTGTTTTCTTCTTATTCTGATCAGTGCGCATGCTCAGGTCAATTTTCTTTTTGCAACATTATCCTAACAGTGGTGCCAGTTGTAATATCTACATTGGGCAAGTTTAAGCTCATTCTTATAGCAGGTATTGCAAATTTGAAAATAAGCTGATCTTATAAGCTCTGTCATTAGGATGATATCCATGGATTTCGTCGAAGAGGCTAGCGTCAGTCGGCTTTTCAAGGATCATCATGTTTATATAATTACATGAAAGGACTCTCCACAAAACGGTTATTTTTAATCTGTCAAATATTAACGTAGAAGTAAAGTAATTAAGATTAACCAGAAATATATTTAAATACTATTTACCTAATATCTAATCAACTTCAATTTAAACACCTGCATCTCAACGTGATGCAAACTTTTGATTGCACTATTAAAGAGCTCTGCGGTTTTCGCTAAAATAAATTTAAAGGCTTATTTCAAATTGTTTTTTTTTTTTTTTTTGTGAATATTCTTCCACAAATGAAATGTTCTAGTGATCCAAAAAAATGAAAATCTAAAGTCTTCGGGGATAAATCTGATGAAAATAGAGGATGCGGATGATTCTTCCATTCAAAAGTTCTTAGTATTTTCTTGAATTTTATTTCTATAATTTGTTCCTTTGTTAACTCAGAGAATAACATTTTTCTCTTTATCAAAGCAATCCACCTCCTACCTAATAAGTTGCTGGTAAAGCAAATGTGATTATACCCCTATGTTCTAAATGTTTTTAATGGTCGACAATTTTCCTCTTCCACCAAATACAAAGCAAGGAACTCCGGAGATGTAAAATGGATTTTTCTGCTTTCCGATTTTCTCGTGATATGCAAAAATTCGATGCGAAAAGGAAAGGTTACCGTTCCTGTTTAAAAGACAGAAGCTGATGGAGGAACGCCCTGTTTAGTTTTTAAACGAAATAATTCAAATTCCCTCATTGCATGTTTCCATAATTAAAGTCTGTAATGCCATATAGATCATCCAGTGTAGAGTAAGATATATTAGTTCAACTAATTCTACGAGTAGCTATTTCTATGAATTGTATGTACATTCGTGTAATCTCAAGTAAATTGGCAAGAGATTTTGTTCTCCCCAGGAATATTGGATTGCAGAGATAGTATGTGCTGACCTGGGCTGAGAGGACATTGGAGAGGTCAACGTTCACTGTTCGAGTGAATTGTATCCAGACTATCGTCTGAGGAGTTGACCTTGGGTCACGGAAGCTAGTGACCAAAAATTATCAAAAGATTGTCCAGTATTCTTTTTTTGTTAAAAAGGGTTGTGATGCGTGAAAAAAGCGGTCAGAATTTTGTTATGTTCATTCTTTTTCAGGAAGTGAATATATGCATACCGGATCACGTGACCGAGGTCCAGTGAAAAAAAACAAATGTAAGAAGAACGTTTTGCAGAGAGAAAAGAGGAGAGGGAATTTTAGAGGTGTGTTTAGAGGGGATTTTAGAGTTGAAATGAAATTCATAAATGAATCTTTCTAATGATTAGGTAAGGTGTGTTAAATAATAGTTTAGCAGACTATAATTTTTAGTGGGAAGAGCATCTCAGCTCCGAATTCCTTAGGTTGACCTCGGGGCCACATGTATAGCATAATAATGAAGTCGATTTTGATTGGCTGAACTAGCGTTAGAATCATAGATAAGGAAATTTTTTTCAGCGAGTCGAGTCTTAACAGTCAAATAATGTAGACGTGTTCTCCTTCGTGTCTTAAACGGTTCACCAATGAGTGGGAGCGACCCCACTAGATAATTTGTAATTGTCGACATTAATAATTAAAATTCTCTGTGTTTGAGTCGTTTCATTGGTGAACAGAAACTATTGGTGATCACCATCCAAGAGAAAAAGCCGAGGAGAGATCATTCACAGCTGTCAACCTATAACATATTACCAAATTGGCGCTGTTGACAAGGACCTCCCGGTATGAGGAGGCTATGCAATAATAGTCTTTGCTCAAGCCAAGCCTGGTGAATGACTTTAATAAATATTAATATTTAAACCAAAGTTTCTGGAAATACCTTTGACGTCTTTTACTAGTTTTAAAGTTCTGTACTAATTGAATCACTTCATATGTAGCGTTGCTGCCGACTATATTTACTTTATTGATCATCCAAAATGGAAACCGCTTTTATTTTCGGTCTTACACAGAACAGGATGATAATAGCTTCAAGAATTGCTTGAAAATTATTATTGATATCTAAGTGAACATTCATTGCCATTTCGCCAAAATCATAAATTAATAATTCCATTAATATTATTGTTAAATATTAATTCCTCCGATTTACGTCACAATCTTACAGATAATTCTAGGAACGTTAAACTGACCAAAATAAAGTGATTGGTCAGCATTTCTGACGCTGAAATGTTCATTTTTGTCGATCTCAATACTCATCATCCTGATTTTCTACGTAAATTTATCTGAATTATGGGTAACCATCGAAATCTTTTGACTTCTTACTTCTTGTTTTTTTTTTATTGTTCCATTTCTTCTTAATGTTTCATTTTTTCTCTTATCCTTTCACGCTTAATATCTCGTTCCGTTTTAGTGGCTTATTGCCTTGCTTGGGATGAAATGACTAAAAATAGATATAACGTCTCTCGTCAGCAATCAGAATTGGAATCGGGTTCTTCACCTGGCTATGGTAAACTCACTTGTTTTTTGCGTGAAATATTTTATAATAAATATATTTGCCGTGAAGAATATTAATGCCGGTTGGAATTATCTAACATATAAAGTAACTCTGACAGTTCAAATAAACTTTCCTTCGAAACTTTTATTATCCTAGAAAAATATTCGTAACGCAGAGAAAATTATTGAAAAAATATTCCCTTGCACAATTGAAGGAAATAATTGAATCGTGTCGGTTCATTTATTTGGTACACAAGAATATTTCTAGATAATGACGATATTTCTAGATAATTGATATTTACTGACAGGGATGTCAGTAAATATCGATATCTGTTTGTCTATCAATTGATCTACTAATTTCGGTATTTTTGAATAATCGGACAATACTTAATTAACGATCTATTTCGTTTGCTCATATAGTTTTCTTTCAAACACTATTTAACTTTTTTAATCCTTTGGTTATTCGTTTCTCAAGCATACCACTGGCCTTATTTCTTCTGTAAATAAAAAAAAATACGACATTATTCTCCCAAACTCAGAAATCAAGTATTCGTCTTGAGGAACCTAGAATAAAGATTCCGTTTATCATAAATTTGATTTGTCTCTTTGGCAGATATTCATAACTCCTATCCACACGCAGACACGAGCGACTTTAAAATGAACAGGGTTGACCAAACTTTAACATTTGTCACTTATACTGAAGTCTTATCTCTTGTAATGTGACTTTGAAACTTGAGGGTTGGTTAATAAACGTATGACTAGTACATATTTGAGAGAAATTTAAACTGATTGATGCAACTGTACACCTTTGTGCAAACTAATTGAAAGAAAAATGAATAATTCCGTTATTATTTACATTTTTCGTATTTTTCCAAGAAAACATGACACAGTGCACATGGTAGTAATTCGTATGTCCATTCAATGATATTGTTCCTTGCAAATTGGTCACAGATTCTTGATTGGATTTAAATCAGGAGAGTTTCCGGGCCAGTCTATAGTACTTTGATTTGCTCACTAGTAAGGCTTGCCAGTGTGTTTTTGCAGTGTTACAATATTCGTACTCTTCCTTGGAGTAACGTAGATCGCAGATAATAGCCGTAGGACAACTAATCGACAGTCGAGACAATAGTGTATGGGTGTGATGAAAATCTGATGCATTCACGGATGACGCAATATTTTCAAGGCCAAACAAATTTCATCATGAACCATGAAAATAGATTCATATTACTACACACCACTGCAAATGACCTAATCTGCGGACAAAATAGAAATCGATTACACCCAGTCGTTCCAGTTTGTCTAAAGCTGACCATATGGCGAAAAACAAAACTAAATCGTTCTATATTAATAGTTGATTCTCTCGCACTTCTCATTTGTGGAAATTTCTCTTTGCTTCTTGTTTTCTTGTCAGTTACGATCTTTAAAAATGAAATCCAATATCAATTGTCATCTGTCTCTGGATCCTATCCTTTTATCGTCCTCTAAGTTTCTCTCACTTGCAGCTTAGTAGCTTCTTCTCACTTGCATGTTGTGAAATGATGATGTTTTTTCCTCTATTTCATCTTTCATTATAAATGGTGATACTCTCCACTCACCGTTTCTCTAATATACAGAAGTGGATTTTTAAATGAAATGGAAATAATTTTAAAGGATCGCAAAAGAAGCATTAATGTTTATAATATTTAAATTAAAACAACAGAAAGAAGGCCGAATATTAAACCGTCAGTCTAGCAGTTGGGAAAAAAAATTGCCTGCTTGGAAAGTCGACCAGTGGATTGAAGCCAGAGACTCACAGCAGTATATATGACCCCTGAGTCACCATACTAAATGACATATATATGACCCCTGAGTCACCATACTAAATGTTGCAGCTGTGATTTTAGGTAGGATTTGCGGAATGAAGTCTCGCTAGTCTCCCGACTTATCCGTTTAAATTCAGTCTTCAGTCTTTTTATAGAATGACCGTCCTGCTATTTAATGCGTAAATGTTGATTTCGAAAAAAACAAAACAAAAAATCTGCCATTGAGAAAAGACATTTATAGGAAAGCGAAAGTGATGTCCTAGACCAGAATTTGAACTTGGTTTGTCCATCACGATTCTTGTGCTGTTAGTCTCTACGGTACGACTATATACTTGTTTAGGAGAGCATATAATCATTTTTGGTGGCTCATATACATTTGCGGCCAAAATATTCAGAACGGCATTGTTTTCGTCAGAAAAGTAGGTATAATGTTTTATCAAAGTTGTTTTATATTCTATAATTTTCACAGACAATAAATACGATATTAATTGTTATTGTCTGAGATTTTGGTATAATTTGAGAGGATAAGACAAAAGTTATAGATGATTTAGTGATTTATGCAAAACCCATGACAGCCAAAATTATCACAACGGTTGTTTTAATCCCTCTTTTAGTATATTTAACTGGTGAACTCTAACCTTTTTAAATTGTTTACATGACGGTTTGTTTACTAAACATTAATAAAAATATCTGCTGTGTACTTTGTTAATATAATGCCACTTACTCCGTTAACAATTAGCAGATTATTAAGCTTCGTAAGAAGGATAATTTAAATAGTGGGTTTATTAAAAAGATTGTTAACAAGACAAAGAGTGTTGTTCACGGTATTCTTAAGGTCTACGAGGATTGTGGTTCGTGTGAGGCAAAAAAGTCTACAGGTAGGCCAAGCAAAACGACCAAGGGAGAAGATCGTGCTATGGCAAAAGGACAGATTTAAAACTGCTGCTGCTGTTTCTCGGGAAATGGGCATTGTACTGAGGAAAACTTTATCTCGAAAAACTGTATCTCGTCATTTAGTCGAACATGACCTACAAGCAAGAGCACCTGAAGTGAAGCCACTGATCAGCTCGCAGAATAAAAAGTGTCGTCTTACTTTTGCAACCGAACATGTATTTTGGTCTCAAGAAAAATGGCAAACGGTGCATTTCAGTGGTGAATCTAAGTTTATGTTATTTGGCTCAGATGGGAAAAGGTACGTTCGTTGAAACGTAGGTGAAAAATTGTCGCCTAGATGCCTTAAGACCAATGTTAAATTCAGTGGAGGAAGTGTCATGGTTTGGGGGATGATATCTGGAGATGGTGTGGGCCCTTTGGTGCAATGACATGGAAAGGTAAATGCAGGAGTTTATAAACAACTTGTAAAAGATCATATCTTGTCTGTGCTGAGAAATTCAACTAAGCGACCACCCATATTCATTCAGGACAATTCCCCATGTCACAAGGCTAAGGTGGTCATGAACTTCCTCAAGGCTGAAAAGGTTATTGTTATGGATTGGCCTGCTCAAAGCCCAGATCTCAATCCTATTGAAAATGTGTGGAATATTCTAGAAGAACGTTCGAAAGCCAGAAATCCTAAAACAACCGAGCAATTATGGAATGCCCTTCAGGAAGAATGGAATAAGGTGATTTAATTTCCTCATGCATTCGAAGATGTCAAAGTGTGATTGAAGCTTAAGGGCTTCACACTAAATATTAAAGAATTCCAGTATTCTCTGTCATTTTTGATTATTTTTTGAAATTTATTCAACCGTTCTGATCATTTTGGCCGCCATGTGTTTTGCATTAAATCACTAAATCATCCATAACTTTTGTATCATCCTCTCAAATTACACCAAAATCTCAGACAATTACAATTAATATCATATTTATTGTCTGTGAAAATTATAGGATATAAAACAACTTTGATATAAACGTATACATATTTTACTGAGGAAAACAACTTTCTGAACTTTTTGGCAGCAACTGTATAGACAAATATAGTATACATAAAAATATCTGTCACACAACAGCCAGATTTGCTAAATATCATGTTATTCTATCACATATGGTATGTTTATCGTAAGAAACGAAGAAAATTACGGGAATTTTATTTAATACTGGATTATTCTATATGACACTAAATGTTGGACAATCTCATTACAGATTAAGAAGAGACGTAATCCAGCAGAAATGTGGTTTGACAGAAAGAAGGTGAGAATACCAGTGACTGCTAATTTCACCAACGACGAGGTTTTAAAGAAAATGAAAAAAACAAAAAGAAAAATTATACTTGACATATGAAAGAGACATTTCTAGGGCAGATAATTTGGAAAGATACTTTGAAAATTTGACATTTACAAGTCATACTGAATGCAAGAGAGACTAACAGCTCATAACCCCTGCCGATAGAGCTTGTGTAAATGGTTGACAGAACAGGGATTTGGAGGGAGCAAAACAATTTACTAAGAACTATGAAGGGAAGGAAATTATGAAAAGACTTAATCACCCACACCCTAAAGAACACTGGGCCGAAATTTTGCCAGTGCAAAATTTTACACATAAATATTGGATACTAATAATTCACCTTAAAAATAATCTAAACAGAATAAGGAATTTACATTATATAGATATTAAATAATATATATATATAACACATTCTCTCGCTCTCTCTCTCTCTCTATATATATATATATATATATATATATATATATATATATATATATATATATATATATATATATATATATATATATATTAAAAAAGAAGAGAAGAGAAGAGAGGTGCCAAACGTTTTTGGTTGTAATGTGGATTTATTTAGAAAAAAATATTATGCTTTGTTTTGCATTATGTAAAAAAAGCATAATATTTTTTGCGGCACCTCTCTTCCTTCTTTTTAATATACATACTTTTCTCCCGTTGGAACCACTACAACCTCTTTCTTTTATATATATATATATATATATATATATATATATATATATATATATATATAGGAGAGAGAGAGAAAGTGAGAAAGAAATGTATACATATATATATATATATATATTAATGTACAATTTTCTAGTGGATATTTACACGTTCTAATGTAACAGTGCATAATATATATATATATATATATATAGTGAGAGAGAATGTGTTAAATATATTATTGTTCAACTTTTCGTCATGTGGCACATGATTTAACGTTGAAATAAAATGTACAATTTTGTACTAGATATTTACATGTTCTAATGTAACAGTGCTTAATAAAGATTTATTGCTCTACTTTTGTATTGAGCCCTGTTTTAAATTAATGTTTTGAACGTTGAAATTTTATTCTTTATTCTTTTACATTTGGATTATTTATATATATATATATATATATATATATATATATATATATATATATATATATATGTATATAAGTGTGTGTGTGTGTGTGTGTGTGTGTGTGTGTGTATGCGAAATCATAGGTATTTACTTACTACACGAACTAAGCAAAAAATAGATAGAAATGACACAAGACTCTACAGGGACGACGGTCTTCTAAAGTTAAGAAACTATATCAAACAAAACACAAACAAAACTAGAAAAGCAATAAGATTTTTTTTTTAAATAGCGCATTCGACATAGATTTAAAAACTAACCTAAACGAAGTAGATTTTCTAGATGTTACCTTCAACCTAAGAAAAGGCACATATAAGCCATATAGAAAACCTAATGATAAACCGCTCTACATACACACATCTTCCAACCACCCGCCTTCTATAATCAAACAGATACCAAAATCGATTTCCGACAATTCCTACAATGAATCCATATTTAACAAAGCTAAGAAAGACTACGAAACAGCCCTAAAAAATAGCGCATACCGAGCAAAACTTACATACTCACCACATAACACAAAAAAAGGCCAACACGAAAAGAAATGTTATATGGTACAAGCCACAGTACAGCAAAAACGTAAAAACAAACGTAAGACAAATATTCTTCAAACTCTTACACAAACACTTCCCAGAATAAGCACCCTACACAAAATATTCAACAAAGACATACTAAGAATCAGCTACAGTTGCACCGAGAACATGGTACAAATAATAAAAAAAGCACAACAGGGAAATTATCAACAAACCACACGAACAAATTAAACCCACATGCAACTGCAGAATAAAGAACGAATGTTTCTTAAACGGTAATTGTTTACAAAACAACGTAATATACCAAGCCAAGATAAAATCAACAGACAATGAAGAAAAAGCATACATAGGATTAACGGAAGGACCCTGGAAACAAAGAAATTATACACACAAAAGATATTTCACAGATAGTAAATATGCGAACAGTACAATGCTTTTTAAATATATCTGGGAAATTAAAAACAAAACGCACATCACACCAAAAATATCTTGGAAAATAAGGAAAAGATCATCAGCCTAAAACAACCAATCAAAAACTTGAAATCTCTCCTTAGAGGAAAAAAATTGCTACCATTACTTTCCCAGACCAAAATAAATTATTAAATAAACGATCGGAGCTCATCTCAAAATGCAGACATGAAAACAAATTTTTAGTACGTTACTTAAAAATCGAAAACGGAAAAATAAAATAAAATAAAAATAAATAAATAAATAAACAAGATAACAATAAAATAAGCAAAATAAATTAACCCAAACAAATTACCAAATCACACCTGTTAGAATAGACGAAATAGAATAAAAAAATCACTAAACCCAAATAAATAATGTAAGTAATGAACAAATTAACAAACCATTATGAGCAAAATATTAGTTAGACTATAAAAATCAAACCACAAATCGGACGAAAAAATAGCTATAACTGTTATATAACGATAAAAAAACACTACGATACTTAAAAATCGAAAACCGAAAAGAGAAAATATGCAGTATTAATTATAACATGTAAAATAAATTGACCTAAATTCATACAAATAAATAAATAAACTAATAAACCTATCCCGATAAACTAACCATTAGAAAAAACAAATAAAGATAATCAATCCAAATAAATACATGAAGTAATAAACAAATTAAAAACTGTTCCCGTCAAAATAATAGTTAGAATAAACTACAACAATCAACCCTAAAATTGAATAAATAGCTTTAATTATCTTCCCAAACTAAAACAAAACTATTAAACAAGCGATATAAACAAATTTTTACTACGTTAATAAAAACATCGGTTAAAATAAAAATAAATATATAAGATGAGAAATAAAAATAAAAAGTGAAAACAAAAAATAAAAACAAGCAAAATAACTTAACCCAAATAAAAAAATAAAAAAATAAACGACTTCCGGTAAAATAACCACCAAACTAGACTACCCACAATGCACCACTGACCCGTATATATATACAAATAGCCGAGAAAAATAACAGCACACATGGCCTGACGATTGCATCTAGCATGAAACAGACTGTCGCCTCTAAATGTTGACTTCTATTTTCACTTTTATATTTACACACACTCTATCTCTGATATTGAACACTTTATTCCATAAATATAGCACACCTTAACACTATATTTCTTCATATATATATATATATATATATATACACACACACACACACACACACATATATATATGTGTGTGTGTGTGTGTGTTTTGAGACATGTTTCATTCAATAATTTAGACAAGTTTTGTATACTTCTTTTCAAATGGATCCTTTCATATTCACTGCAAGATGTGTCTCATTATAATAGGAATAGAGAAAATTACGGTGTTGATACATATTATTTTATTAACGACTACGTTAGACATAAGAAAATGCCACCACCAGGTTTTTGTATATTTCGAGATAAATATTGAAGTACTTATCATTTTCAAAGACAAAATTGATGTGTTTTTGTGAAAGTTATTTTTTTCCTTGTGATATGAAGAACGCTGAGTTGAGTACTGTGATTGGCTTCACTAACGCTTCAGTGAAGTAACTAAGTTGTAAAGTTGTCAAGAATTTTTAGGCAATAAATATTACACTATTAGGACAAAACTCTATATTTTAAACAATCTACTATAAACATCTTAATATATTTGGGCAGTATTCATGATTAATTTTACTAAGTTTTAGTTTCAATTTTTTAATATATATATATATATATATGTTAAGAAATGAACAAGGTCCGACAATTTATTTATTAAAGACATTTTTTTTATGTTTAATGTTGTTATTTTATAGATACAAATATTTAAGCAAATGCTCTGTTTCTGATAAACAGTATTAAATAACATTTACCGGCCTGAATGTCCGAGAAATTTTCATAGAAAATATTCGTTCTTTGACAGGATTCGAACCTGCATCCTATACGGAACCGTCATATACGCTGACGTGCCTTAACCTCTAGGCTACAAAGAACCAATCGGTAGACAAGGTCGAATTTGCTGCTTATAAACTCCAATCTTCCATGAATCTCGTACATTCATAACTGCTCTGGCGTATCGAATGTAAACAAATGACGTCATATGTTAAGAAATGGACAAGGTCCGACAATTTATTTATTAAAGACATTTTTTTTATGTTTACCGTTGTTATTTTATAGATACAAGTATTTAAGCAAATGCTCTGTTTATGATAAACAGTATTAAATAACATTTACCGGCCTGAATGTCCTCTAGGCTACAAAGAACCAATCGGTAGACAAGGTTTATAAGCAGTAACTTCGACCTTGTCTACCGATTGGTTCTTTGTAGCCTAGAGGTTAAGGCACGTCAGCGTATATGACGGTTCCGTATAGGATGCAGGTTCGAATCCTGTCAAAGAACGAATATTTTCTATGAAAATTTCTCGGACATTCAGGCCCGTAAATGTTATTTAATACTGTTTATCATAAACAGAGCATTTGCTTAAATACTTGTATCTATAAAATAACAACGTTAAACATAAAAAAATGTCTTTAATAAATATATATATATATATATAAGTAAACACAAATTAATCACTGAAACATATCTCAATGAAAACATGCCAATATATATATATGTGTGTATGTTTATAATATTTATCTATATATATGTATGTGTGAGTGTTTTATATATATATATATATATATATATATATATATATATATATAAAAGGTGGATTGTGAGTGTGTGTATCCCATATATATTTTTGTAACAATACTCTTCCAAATGTCTGCCATTAATATTAAGAATCTGCACGGAACTAAAATCAACCAACCAAAGTGAAGTATTATTCACTTGTTGGTATGTGGATCAGGGTCTGATCACGAAATTATTGGTTGAATAGCTGAAAGTTATTTGAAAAAAAATACACGAAACTACCGATGATCCCGCTTACAAAACCTCACTGGTGGCATTGATCAGCGTACATTGTTAGAATAAACTTTTTTCAGTATTTTGTATTGTGACTGCATGATCAGTTAAAATTAGATGTCACTTTTTACAGTAACTTCCTAATTTTCAAATTTGGAGCGAAATGTTCTTCTTTGTAAGTATAAAATCTGAATGATTCATTAATATCTCTACTGGGAAAATTTGTAGATAGATATATAGATATATAGATATGAACAGACGGAGATAGATAGATAGATAGATAGATAGATAGATAGATAGATAGATAGATAGATAGATATGAACAGACGGAGATAGATAGATAGATAGATAGATAGATAGATAGATAGATAGATAGTAGTGAACAAACTGAGATAGATAGATAGATAGATAGATAGATAGATAGATATGGACAAACGGAGATAGATAGATAGAAAATTAGTAGCTTAATGCTTGTCTGGATGTGTATTTCGACTGTAAGTTCTATGAATAGAATTGCTTGGATATCGGATTCTGCTGTAAGGATGGTCTACAGAAAGCAGCAGGAATGCATACGTATGTCTCGGTCTGTCAATTTCAAAAATAATCTATTCGATCTGTTTTTATTAATTTCCGCATGGTCAAGTGAACGGTCACTTCCGGCTGCCACAATTGGCCTAAAATCTAAGGCCAAGCCCAACAGCAAGATCACATAAGCAAGCATCTTACATCCTTGTAAATTAATATCTGATTCATTGATGTATCATTGTCAGAAGAAGGAATATATATCTGCATGTGTGAATAATGTTATCGTATAGCGCGCATATTTAAAGAGGTTTATACTTACTATAATAAAGAGACATTTAGAATTTCTGGGATACATAGTGAGGAAAGAAGGATTAGAGAATCTGACACTCACAAAATAGAATCAAGGCAGAATAAAACAGCGAAATACCGACTTATCAAACTTGGAATAAAAAAAAACATCTCAGAGTAATGGTAAAAAGACAAAACTTAGAGTTACCAAGGATAGGAAGACGTTGGTAGTTATAGTACCCTATGTCTTGGACACTGCATAAAGTATAAGAAGATACTATGTCGAAATGTTTCAAAGTTTGGATAATACGATTAATGAAATAAAAAACTGAATATATGCATGTCATACAACTCTAAAGATAAGAAGCAAATAAATAATGACTTCAAATTATCCTAACGATTGATTAATTAATAACAATAATATCCAACCTCGAGACAAGATATCGTCAGGCTCTATGGAAATAGAAAAGAAGGAGAATCATGGCTGGAGACTATACTAATACAATGTTAGGTATCTTTAGAGAATGTGTCAGGAAAATCGCTCATAGCAAAAAAAAAAATATTGATAAAATATAAAACAAACAGTCCAATAAAAACTAAAAAAAGCACAAAATTGCGATTCAAGTGAGAAATAAAAAATATTTAAGATAAAATGTAGTGGATCTTGTCATATAATATCAAATAAGAGAAGCCGGTGACATATTCGTTAAAATTAATGTCAATGTCGAACTCGAGAAAATAATTGTCGTCTTTTGGAAAAAGAATTGAAACATTTAACAATATCTTAACACAGCAAAGAAGAAAAATACTCAAGCATGTAGGATTACATCCAGTGACATTGAAAATTATTCAAATAAACAGGGTTCAAAAAATGATGAATTAATTGGGGAAAATATGTCAGAGATTCTGTTATAGAAGATCTAAAATTATAAATATAACCTTGACGTCTGATTGTTATTAAAAGTAAAATATTTTGATCAATTTATTGGTGTTTGTGGCAGAACTCAAGATTAACCTAAAAGAAATTGAAAAAAATAACAAAGTAAAAAAGATATTAGATATTTGAGGTGTGAGTGTGGGACTGATAAAGAAAAAATAGCAAGTGGAAGAGGCCAAACGTGAAACGTGCTGAATTATGAGATTTCATTATTCTTAATAGTTTACCAGATGGGTCAGTAGAAATTCCATGGGTATTTACAACCAAGACTAACTCATACCTATACTCTTTTCTCACTACTACTACTACTACTACTAATATTAATACTAATACTACATACCATGCCATAAATGTGTTGAGCTCAAGATAACAGCCTGTTCCTTCCTGAACTCACGGTCTTGGTAGAGAATCGGAACCTCCTCCAACACCAGATTGTTCTCCTGGATGCCAGTTTTCAGATGGTGGGTAGAAGTGATAGATGACTCTGGTAGGCATATATATATATATATATATATATATATATATATATATATATATATATATATATATATATATATATGATGATGATGATGAATCCCTGTTTCAAAAACCTTCAACACCTATAAATCTGAGCGTACCTAAGTTAATGTTTTCGGGAGATACCAGATAATGTGGCGCGATCAGCCAGTTCGCTCAAAAACTTAGTTCACGATGTCTACGTGCTAACACAAACATCAACGTCTTTCGAATAATTTCATCAAAATTTAAGTCATGTATCAACCCGTAGCTTGATATTTGAGACATTTTCTAGTAGTAAAACTGGAGGATAATCTTCTGCAAATCTAATGGATCGTCTTCAGACTGGATTCAAGCATGAAACAGACTGTCGACACTCGTTTTTGATCATTATATATACATTCTCTGTTTCACTAATATTGAACAAATTTACCCATAAATATAACATAGCTTAAAACTATATTTTTATCATATCTATGTTTGTGTGTATGCGTGTGCGTGAGTGTGGGTGTGTGTGTTTGTGTGTTTGTGTGTGTGCGTCTTGGTGTTTTTTTAGGTAATTTTCTTTACATTTTATCTTGTTTTCTTCCTTTCTTCATTGCTTTTTTTCTACTCCCCTCCCCATCTTTGATCACTTTTTTCCCCGCTTAATAATAAGATGTTGGCTTTTAGTCCTTCTCTCGGCTTGGAAGGACCAAGTGTAATACAAACGCTACACTCTGATCATAAAATAAAAACTTAAAAACGATTATGCAGTGATCTCTTGCTAATTCGCGGTTCTACTATCGCGGATTCACGAATTCGCAGATTTTAAAAAATATATATATGGAAAATATATCGCGGAGTTTCTGGAAAATTCTAGAAAAATCGCAATATATGAACACTTAAAATGTTTCATTAAACCCATTAAAATATTAATAACAAATATTATTTCCTGGTCTAGGAACAACAAAACAAGCGTAAAATAGCAATAGAAAGGGCACCGCCGTCTGAAGAGACGTAAAATACAATTATCGGCTGCACAGTAGAAATCATCATCAGCTTCATCATCATTATTTCTACTGCGCAGAAAATTCATCACCATCATCATTCAAATTCTACTTCAACTTCTATCGTGTTGAATACAGTAACAAACTTTATGTTTTTTTAAAATCTAAACTGTTATTGCTTAACATTGTCCTTGTTATTAATAAAGTACAGTAATGGGTGAGTTGTTAACAGTACTGGGAGGATTTTAAAAGTCCAAAATACACGTTAAATAAATACTGTAAATATGGCGTCCCTACTTCGCGGAAATTCAGTTATGGCGGCCAGTCTCGAAACCAATCTACCGCGATAAACGAGGGATCACTGTATATACATTTAGTATACTAGTATAAATTACATTTTCTGTTTCTGAAAACCACAACTTTTAGTTTTACAGAATCATTAATAAGTTAAGTAATCACCAAACACTACAACAATGAAAAAAATCGATAGTGTATTAAGTGATTAGAAGACTTGGAAGGCCACTGATTATCAAGCGAATCGTTCAAATCAAAGATCAACTATCGATTAAACCGACTGACTGAATATTGCCTGATTGAGATCTTTTAAATCATTATTTGACAATTGATAATGGTAACAAGACGAGAAAGAGTTATGGCTATATATTTTATCTTAACTGCCACCAGGCGACTAGAAATCAACATAAATTGAGAATCGAAATCAATGTGTTAGTGCTGCAATCTGCAAGACAATCGTATTAACGGCCATTTCGCAATAAAAGATCTTCTAAATGAAAATGTAATTATATCACAAAAATATGTTGTTATTAAAATATTTGCCAAGAATTACAAAGCCTCTGGAAAATATGGCTTCAAACTGTCAAGAAACCCCATTTAAAGAGGGATTTTTCTCGTTCAACATTCAAAGAAGAATAGACAATATTCTTTAATACTGCGATTACAAATTTACGCCTTTTTTTAAAAAGAAACATTGATTGGAATGCTTCTCACGTTGACTATCACATAATACAAATCTGTATCTTGTGACAAGTTGGGAATTGTCCCTGACATATGGGCGTAAAGGTAAAGATTTTCCCTCTCTTTTGTTGCGTTATCATTATTATGCTTACGTCTTACCCCGCGGTCACGTGGTCAATAATCCTGACGCAGAAATCTATCACAAAAAACCAGGGGGGTAGAAAAAAACAACAATGACATGAATATTAAATGCCATATAACGTTCTTAATATTGCGAAAAATGTAAATTGATTTTTTAAATGTGTATATGGTGTTCACCTAACAAAATGTAAGCAATTTTAACAGTTCAAAGAAAGCAAATTCGTATGGATATCGTCCTATTTCGAAAATGTAAAGGAATGAAGGCATGAAAAAATACATTCTCTTGGTCAATAACCAATTAATTCCCCACTTCCCCTACGAACATCGTTTAAGTGTTTAGAATAATAATATATGTTTAATGGTTTCGAATATCATTCTTTGGCTTTATCCTAGACAAAATAACTCAGATAATACTTATTTCTAGAGCAGTTCTTTGATTTTAATATCCTTCTTACCATTGACATTGTTTCCATATATTAAATAAATTAATATATCTCCTTCACACATCTCTGAATGGCATTAATGCTAAAGCATTGTTTAGCGACCCAATGCATTCACATAGGGTGATTCTGCTTCATCAACTAGAATCTAAGGTTTTTACCCATTTCATTACCAAATATCTACTTTCACTTTCACTTTCAAATAAACTGTCCAAGCATTTCTAATTTATTTTATTCCGCCAATCAGCACTCAGCCACTTATTCTCCGTTAAGAATTAATGGTCTTGATACACGTATATCACAGAGAGACACCAACAAGTTTTTAGTCGATTGTACCCCACCTGTTACCATTCAATATAATAATGACCAATCTAACAGTCAAGAATCTGGCCAACATTAGCTTCTATTTCCTCTAAAGTGGCCACATGTTAAAATCACTCTGTCATCCTTCAATGGCAATGAGTCTTCTTGAAACTCGCTCGACATTTTTATCTGCCAGGAAAAGTGATGGAGTGAATTGTGCAGTCGTAATTGATGTTAAGTTTATCTCTTCTTGCTTAGTACTTTCATTGTTTCTACTTCACGCAGACCCCACTAATGGTGTTATTCACTCATCATTATCTTATGAATCTCTACTTTTAGGTTTTAGAGAACCAATAAAAACGGATAATATCTCGCAATTCCGCATCTCATCATAACAAAGATGGGGAAAACCTGCTAAGAGCAAACCGGAAAAATGACTTGCTTTTCTGCATATGTAGATTAACATACGACAAAAATGTATTGTTCACTTGCTGAATAAAATTCCTCCAAAAGCTAAGCAAAAATTAAGAAAATAAAATTTCGTTATAAATAACCAAAAGAGTACTGAAGTATTAGGTAATATCAATACTCATATATGATACTGAATGCTAGGCAATCTCCTCACAGACAAAAAAGAGACTTCAAGCAACAGGAAAAATTGTACTGAACTGTTATAAACCCTTCTATATGCTAGAAAATCTTCTCACAGTTCTAGAAAAGTGTTGGTACAACAGAAATGTTGTTCTACGGAAGAATGCTGAGAATACCATGGACCGCACATGTGACGAAGGTTTAGAGAAAAAGGAAACAAGGAAGACAGTTTTACATATCATCAGAAAGAGACAATTGAAATATCTTAGGCACATAGGGAGGAAAGCGGTTTTGTAAAATCTCAGATCAACATGGCATATTGAAGGTAAAAAGGACAGATGAGAACAATGCAGAACATACCTAGTGAGCATAAGTAATATATATATATATATATATATATATATATATATATATATATATATATATATATATATGTATGTGTGTGTGTGTGAAGATATTCATTATATATATATATATATATATGTGTGTGTGTATGTGTGTGTGTGTATGTGTGTGAAGAAATATATTTTAAGGTGTGCTATATTTATGGGATAAAGTGCTCAATATCAGAGATATAAAAGTGAACACTGAGGTCAACACACAGGAGCGACAGTCTGTTTCATGCTGGACGTCAATCTTCAAATTCATCCAAATAAATGAATAAATGAAAACTTAAAAAAACAAAATAAAATAAATAAACAAAATGACAATAAAATAAGCAAAATAAATTAGCCCAAACAAATCCCACCTGTTAGAATAGACGAAATAGAATAAAGAATAAGAAAAAAATCAATGAAGCCAAATAAATCAAATACATAATAAACAAATTAGCAAACCAATATGACCAAAATATTAGTTAGACTATAAAAATCAAACCAAAAATCGGACGAAAAAAACAAAAAAAAGCTATAACTGTTATATAACGATAAAAAAATACTACGTCACTTAACAATCGAAAACCGAAAAGAGAAAATATACAGTATAACAAATAAATAATAACAAGTAAAATAAATTGACATAAATACATCCAAATAAATGAACAAACAGATCCCTATAAACTAACCGTTAGAAAAAACAAATAAAGATAATCAATCCAAATAAATACATGAAGTCATAAACAAATTACAAAACTGTTCACGCCAAAATAAGATAAGAAATAAAAATAAATAAAAACAAGCAAAATAGTTTAACCCAAATAATTAAATAAACAAATAAACGACTTCCGGTAAAATAACCGCCAAAATAGACTACCCATAATCCACCACTGGACCGTATATATATAAATAGCCGAGAAAAATAACAGTACTCGTGGCCTGACGATTGCATCTAGCATGAAACAGACTGTCGCCTCTAAATGTTGACTTCTATGTTCACTTTTACATTTTAGATTTGGTGGCCTTAAATTGATTGACTCAAGTGAAAGATTCGCCTAGAAATATAAAATTTCAGTTTTTGATGAAACCCAGCATGCCAAAGTCTAATGAAAGGCTTCGAGATATCTAAGGCTACAGCCCGCGCTTCACTATTCTTATTAAAACTTAACTGATTCCTTCAACATTAACCTTTAACACACACACACACACACACACACACACACACACACACACACATATATATATATATATATATATATATATATATATATATATATATATATATATATCGTAAGAGAAGCTCCTTTTGTAGGTTATTCAATGCATCGCCTCCATCCCGTGTTTGTCAAATTATCCAAGGACTCTACTTCGCATGGGTTGCAGAAATTTTCTAACTACTCTTTTCTGATTCCAAGTGCCATGTGTTAAAGGTTAATTCTATTCTAATATTTTCTTCTCTCGCACTGATTGCCTGTAGAAGTCTCATCAAATATTTTCAAATCCATTCTTCAAAAATCTAATTGCAATGTTACTCGACATTTTCTGTCTCCTTGAATCCTATTATTTGCTATCTTTCATCTTCAATAAGTTTTTCTCAGTGTCTTTCACTCTCCGTAATCTGGTGATTTTTAAAGGCTGTACTGATTTGCTTCATGTCTAATGATTTTTTCAAAATTGCCCTTTTCCTTTTCATTTTCCTTAAAACTTTCTCTTCCTTTACGTATTGTCTGTATTAATGTTGTAGATGATCACATCTTTGTTGCCTCAAACCTCTTTGTTAACCGTGAGAAAATGGTCCGATATTCAAAACCATATAGCAGGATATAATTGCTATTAAAACTGATAGATGTCATATTATTAGGAAATCCCAGTAGGGCTTGAATTCACTTCACAAGAAACTGTCTTTCAGACACTTTTCTTGTTTATCTCTATACACGAGCTTTATCTCTGAGTGAGCTATTATGACGACTTGTATAATTTACATTGTTCGGACTGTTATGCCCAAATTAATTGCCATATTCACAACGCCATGATTCTACCGTATATCTCAGTTATTTCCTTTTAATTTGAAAAAAAAAATGAAATATGAGCAGTGGTAAAAAATTGATGATGAGACATTACGTTTATAAATCGCAAAAATCCATGAACAGCGCATATTCAGTGGATAAAGACGTTGGTTAAATCCAATGACTAGAGCCAAGGAGTTGTGAGTTCAGTGTCAGTCCACAGCAGTGTTGAACCAAATATTGGGGATTTGTGTGGAAGGTAAATAACTGAGACATCCCGAAGACGCATGCCACGTGATTGCGTTTCCAATTTTCAATCACCCGAAGAAGGCCGGAGCACTGAAGATGAGGATAACAGACCGAATAATGTAAATAATGCAAACGTCTGACTTATATTTTCGTCAGGAAAGGGAATATTAAAATCTGTCCATTCAGTGAGGATAAAATTCGCTAAAATAGTAACAGTCAACGAAAAGAATTTTTCAGAATAAGTACTTTTCCTTCACTAGACAAACTTTCACTTTTATTCAATACGAACGAACGTCTAGGAAATTGTTACCCAGGCTAAATTAACAAAGAAAAATCTTATCCGACAGAAGATGCCTGCTATTTCAGTTCTTCAGTTAAAGATTCAACTGGGAACAAAAGAAACATCCATAAGGTTAATATATCATATAACTGCAACTGTAAGATAGGAATATATTCGGTTTATTTGAAGTGATGCCAAATAAAATTTCTATCTCAGATAAAAAAAAAGGGAAAATATACTTTTTCATCTAATCAGTCAGCATCCATGAGCCATTTGGAAGAAAAGGAAAATTTTAATTGTGTTTGTTTCAGTCAAAGAATACAAGATGGTGAAACACCATTTTATTACCTCCAATTTATTTGGTTTTGTACACAACGAAGTTGGATTAAATACGGAGATTTATGTACTTTCACTTCAAAGTTCTCATCGAATATATATAACTACAACTCAAACACATATATCTCTATAATCTATATATGTAATTTTAATACATATATTAAATTTTAATTCGTATATTTATTTTTAAAAAGTCTGTACTACGTAAATTGTGATTGAGATTTAACAATTTTTACGGCTTATCAAGCCTTTCTGGGTTATCAAATACGAAACATTTTTCGAATTTAAGAATAATTATTTTTTGGCGAAGAATTATTACATATTACAATTTTGTTGAGCGTGAAATGATTTTCTTTTACAAGTCCAACTTTTTAACCCATAGTCTGAGGGAAGAGATGGATTCATACCTTCACGAAGGGCATTTGTGCATAAGTCAATGTAACGAACGGGACTGAAATTCGAACATGGCCCTCTGATTTCAAACCATTATCCATAGCACCATCCTCAAATTCTACTGAGTCAATATTAGTTTTTAAAGCAGTTAAAAATGTACATTAAATCTACACCAACGTGTGAGAAAATAGAAGCTATTTTTGAAGTTTATTCCTAAAGGAGAGGACATCTTAGACAGAACAGAATCTGTGTGTATTGAAAATCTTGCACATGGACCTCGCTAATATTTCTAATTTACTTAATTTGAGTTGTTTTTGTCATATGATCTCTGAAAAAAAGTAGAATATGAGATATTGGTTAAATGTTATGCTTAAATCATTGCGGAAGAAACAATGGTCGCTTTTCGAGCAAAGAGATTAGAAAAGGTTTATTGTTTTCCGAAAATTCAGATTTTTTAAAAGGGCAGGAAATTCACCTGACTTCCGTTCCATCAGGAATGGTGAAACTGCTCTCTTGGGTTTACTCAAATATCAGCTGCATTCGTGATTCTATCTGATTCAAGTGATTAGAGATGTTTTGAAGATTTTTTTAAAAATAATTGTTCACTCAATAAAAGGCCCAAGAAACTCCCAAGTTAGAGTGTTACTGAATTAGTTTGTTGAAATTAGATAACAGTAGACCCGTGACTTGAAAAGATTGTAGTGATCGGAGAATCAACTTCATGGGAGTCTGTACCAGAAACTAATGTTTCTTGGGAAGAAGCTGGCCTAATGGAACTTCTTGCTTACCAATGGAATACGAGGGTAATGAGGATTGATCGCTATAGAGATGCATCATGGTTAGTTTTAGCTGTAAAAGGCTGAACTGGAAGAACTAAGAAATGTAGTTTGGGATTAAGTTTTGATAATTTATTTTAATTATCTCAGTCCAAGTAATGCAACAAAATCTCAAAGACATAAGTGGTGACTGTTAAAAGATGAGAAAAAGAAGAACATTATTAAGGAGAAAGAATAATATTAGAAAAGGAATTGGCAAACAAAAAATGTTCACATGCACACTTCTCTCTTTTAAAACTCGCCTGGATTTCGTGAAGGCAATTAATCTAATAATATTGATAGTAAGTTGATTTGCGTAGCTTACAGAAAAGAGTCGGTTTTATTATAAGACTGTTTTTTATTCTAATGAGGCTAATACCTCTGCGAATCATAGATATGGCCCAATTAAGCAATTATTCTAAATCATAATGGATGCCTTTCAATGATGCTTAATGTTTTTTAATTGAATGACCATATCTGTTCGGCGAATAAGAATGAAAGATAAAAATAGACTGTAGAAAAATAAAGGAATATATTATTTCTTGACACTTGAAAAATATATTTCTCTATTTAGAAATTCCCTGAGAATCATTGCAGTTTTCGCTCGATTTTATCCTTTCGTTTAACTGGCGTTATTTGGTCAAATTTCACAGGCATTTTTTTCATTATTTATCACCTTAGGTTCAACTATTTCCTGATCAATCAAAATTTCATTCGATGTTTCTGTATGTTTTTGTCCTTCCAAGTTGTTTGATAAACCGTCATTTTTACTTGTCTCAGAAGTATAAGATTGTCTTCATTTTGTTTGTTTTGTTGTATTTTTCTCTTTCTCATATGATTTCTCTCTACTTTTTTCTTTTCAATTGATTTATGAATCTATGTTATTTTTTGACTTCTCTGTTTCTTCATTCTCTCCTTGTTTTTAATCTTATATATTTTCCCAAATTTAAAATTATCAGTGATCCTTTGAGACTGAAATGTCGTAAGCAAGATTCAATTGGTCTCGTCTGGTAAACACTACCCAACATGTAATCAATGTTAGTTGAATTAAGAATGAGAGTCAGTAATAAAGAGAAGATGTTTAACTGCCAGTGTGAAGAAGGTGATTAGGAGAAAAGCTCAAAGATTTGAGAATAAGAGGGCAGAGTAAATTTGCAGAATCTTGATATTTCAGACACGAATAAGTAAAATGAAGTGAAAAATGATTGTAAAATATTGTTAACGTCTTTAATCCCGGAACTATGGCAAAGAACAAATAAGAATAAATACGGAACCAAAAATATACAATAAATATATCATATTGATTGAATGGAAGAACCTTTGAAATTTTTGAAGACGCGAAAATATATATTTTTTTTTGCTGCTAAACTCATTTTTCTCAATATAAGAGTTACGAATGATCTTAATAATATTAATAACAGAAATATGGCTATTATAATATAACTATGCTTTGGAAGTAACCAAAAGCCTTGTTAGTGAAATTGGATAGACGAAACTGTTTGTGAACCGCCGTTGGTTAAACTAACACGAAGTCGCAAGTCATTGTGACCGAGGGTTTGAATGTACTGGCTTTGTTCACATTGTACATTACACCAGATAATTCACTCTATCCTACAAAATATAACTAAGATCCGTTCATCATAGTTTCAGTATAAGCCACAGGTGGACTCAGTGGGTTTGAAATAAACACAAATGTACCTGAACAGGCGTCTGCAATGGGAATTGGCTAACCACCTTAGCATAAAACGTACACCAGCACATTTATCAGGTTATCCAAAAAAACAAGCATATATATAGACATAACCCGTCACGAATTAAAATATTGTAATGGTCTAAACTCGTAAGAAGGTTATACAATACTTTGCGTAACAGCCAGAATTGGTTTAATATTGAGCGCATGCGTACATGTCAGGTTAAAACAAAGATGGCTACTATAATAAAGTTTTGAGGTTTGAGAGGGAATCTTTTTTATTTTTCAATTTTTTTTTTTTGTCATGCTAAAATAAAAAAAATGTTAACAAAACCAGCGATCGAAGAAAACTCGTTCTGGAGTATTTCTTTGCAACCTGCTTATGGGGAACGCAGAAGAGTTTATCTTGCCTGGATGCATCTACTAGTAAACTAAAAATATGAAATACATTCACTATGAGGAATAAACAAAGTGTCCTAACAACGGACTGCATACATGACGATAGAGTTAATTCTGATGTTGTGAAACATTGAAAAGACTGAGAGCAAAGGCTGGTCAAAAGAATAAGATTTAGATTATGGTGACACCGGCCTTGCATGATAACGCTACCTAACACTCGGTGAAACTGAAAAAAATAATGAATCTCTTGATACGTTAACGATATCTTGCTGTATCTAGAGACTCAAACTGATTTATCATCGATTTGAGACTTATGAGCGACATTTTACCTTGGAAGCCATTCCACAACGACAACGTTGTTGTTGCTGAGGTAAAACAGTGACGCCATTTCCTTTAATAGGAGGTGAGGTAGTCTAATCGTCCCGGTAACATATTGGATAAATGCTATTACAACAATTATATATATATATATATATATATATATATATATATATATATATATATATATATATATATATATATATATATATATATATATATATATACACACACACACAGAAATAATTAGGAGGATTAAAATAATCACCATTGAGTAATTCATCGAGTCTAGAAGAAACCTCAACAGAATGCACTGGACGACTGTTTCGTCCTATATTTGGGACTCATTAGCAGAGCGCAACCACTACCAGGAATTGAAACCCGAACAGTTACGATAGGAGACAAACGCCATACCAACTGTATCAACGGTTCTCGGTGACGAAGAGTTAACGAATTAGATTCAATATAGAGAGAAACTTGGAGAAGTTCCACCACGGAATTTGTGATCGAGCGGCGATCCTTTCTAGTTTTCTCATCAGTTTCCTGAAATTCACCAAGGAAGGCGCCTTATTTTTATTTTTAATCCCAATTGCTCTCGATCTTATTAAAAATTATCTTCCCGGGTAAATTACAAAGACAAAACTATTGAAACAATGATAAAATCTGTATTCTGTTTTGATGGCGATTTTTGAAAATATTCGCGAACGCTCTCTGTTAGAGTTATTTTAAAGGTTTTAATTTAATCAATTTATCTATATTTTTTGTAAAACAAGTGTTTCAATAACAAGCATTAAATGTGATATGAACTTTAATATTTTGTTGCTATATTCATTATAAATTTCCTTGACTATTAGGTGGTTGATTTTGATATAAAGGGCCTCCAGAATTTGAAGATTTTTTACACACTCAGACACACACATACGTGAATGTGTGTATGTACGTGAGTGTGCGGATGTATGTGTGTATAGAGAGATGTATGTGTGTATGCCTGTTCAAAGAATTTTGATTAAATTCAGCTGATAAAGTTTGTCTGTTTTAATCTATTATGTTTTTTTCCAATTTTCGAATAATATGTTGTACATTGGGACTGTAATTGTGATTCTGTTCAATTACTTTCAGTCATATTCAAGAGCCGTGTGCTGATACGTTGGCTATATCCTTGTATTCTTAAGAAAACTGAAAAATCTAACACGGCGATGGCATGTGTCACGGTTAAGCGGAGCGAGACTGCTTCGAACAAACTGCGTTCTTTCCTTTGTCATTTTTATACGAATATTATGTATAATTTACCACCTATCAAACATCGCGTGGATATATCCTGCCACACCTGGATACAGTGATATAATTTGTGTTAAATATTTATATAGATTGATATTTTAAGAGAAATATCGAGAGTTAATACTGGAAAGAACTCCAGAATAAAAACAAATTGCACTCGTGTTATTTTTATTAATGACCATGATTTATTCGCATAGAACCTATTGGTCACTCACTGGAGACAGACCTAACTACCGAGAAGAGGAAATTGAAAATATATTTATTTTATATGATTTAGTCGGGTACAAGGACATAAAAGATTCAGATGATGATAACATTGTATTTTTGCCCGTATTAGAAACGTAATTCTCTTTTTTTTTCTTTTTGTTTATATGCGTGCATGTGCGTCTTTCGTTTTTTTTATGTGTAATGATATTTATAATATTTAGCTGTATCCAGGCAATAGGTGATATTCCCTGGGGATTAATTTCACTAAATACTTTTCAGTTTGAATAGTTTGGTAAACCACTCACTGTAACAAGTACAGTTGTGAGATGTTTACTAAATAAGAGTTTCCCATAATGTCAGGAAGATTAGAGATCTTGAGAAACAGAATTATTAAAAACGACCTGTATGGAAAGTGTTATAACTCTCGATCGATTCGTCACATTATCGATATTTAGTTCAAATATTTATGCGAGAAAACCAAATATTAGAATCGGAATTCGAATCCTGTTCGTAAATAATCTCGTCAGATATGGACTTTCATATGGATAGTGTTCAGCTCGTTCCGAACTCACGCTCAGCTATATGCAACCGTTTTCGCGATCAATAAATAAAAATGGCTTTAAGCGAACGAATGAACGGTTCTTCAGACCTTACAAACAGACATCAGGGAAGACTACCAACAACATTATAAACTAAAAATGTTTAGTACATGTAACTTGAAGAGAAAATAATAATAAAATCCAGTTCTTATTTTTCCACACTAACCAAAAAATAAAATAGATAAATAAATAAAGGTCAGGAAGGAAAATCCCGCCAGTACAAGAAATGAGAGACTACAGTTACTGAAAGTGAGAAACTTATTTTTCTGTGCTGTGCTGTTGAGTAAATAATACACCCCGCTAACACAAATGAACTAGGCAAGATGCCTTACATAAAGAACACAATGTGAGTCAGGAGAGACAGTCGGAGTCTGTCCCATGTTTGCGACAAGACAAGGCAAGTCAAGTCAAGACTGGACAAGACAAGAAAAAACAAAATAAAACATTTGTCTTTGGACAGAGGGTGACAAGACCTCCTTTTGCGTGCGGAGGATGACTTAGTAGTGTTCAGTCTTCGGGTAGAGTGTAGGCTGAGAGAAAACAAAAAAAAAAAAAAGAGTTCTGTACCCGAGCCCGCTTTTGCGGGATTGGTTACAGTCGCCCGGCTCGAAACGCCTAGGGTTCCCCACAGTGAACTAGACCCCGTGTCACATCTAGTCCACATTGGGGCGATCGGTGAATACCAGTCCGTCTGTACCAGATTAGCGACAAGACAAGACAAGGCAAGACTTCCGTCTTCGGGCGGAGCATGATTCAGTCGGGTTCTGTCTTCGGATAGAGACTCGGATGAAGAAAACAAAAAAGTTCACTGTCGAGCTTGTTACTGACAAGACCTCTGTTTTCGGGCGGAGGATGACCAGTAGTCCGAAGTGAAACGCTTGGGGCCACCACAGTAAACTCGACCATGTGCCGTATCTAGTCCACAGTGGGGCGACCGGTAAATACTAGACCGTCGTCGACCGCTGTCTCGCTCGCGGTTGTCAACTGATAGAGACTCAGCTGAGAAGTCCTCGATCCCGCGGTTGCGGGGGCTGAGTAAATTTTGGCCTTAGTGTACACTCCTGGATTCCTCACACTAAACTAGACCTTGTGTCATGTCTCCTCTCAGTGAAGAGACAGTCCGTTGTAGTCAGTTAATGTTTACTCTGACCGATCAATTCTAGTCCCGCCACACACACGACGATTGGAACATATATATATTTGTGTGTGTGTGTGTGTGTGTGTGTGTGTGTGTGTGTGTGTTTTGTTTTGTTTTTTCTGACTTCTTTATGGAAGTTTTTTAATTTTCTTTTTTTACTCTTCCCAGTCTTTTTTCTTTAAAGTTTTTGTTGCTAGTGTAACATGTAATTTCACCTGTCTTTAAATGTGACAGTCTCTTCTACTCCAACAGCTTCATGTCTCGCACCTCCCGCCTGTGGAATTCTCTTCCTATTACTAGTTTCCCTGATAGCTATAATCTTCAAATATTCAAATGTAATGTCAATCTACATCTACAGATGCCTTGATCTATTCCTCGTCCTTCTCTTCATCCTTTCCTCTATCACGCCGCCTTTTTACTCTTGCTCCCACTCTCTGTAACCCCTTGCGTACTAGTGGCACTCCCGCCTTGCTTGGGCCTGAAATGCTTAAAAAAAGTATATTTTGTTTTAATTTTTCATTTCTCTTATGTTTCATTCCACTTGCGTAAACTTATTTTTTTTATCTTATTTTTCGTTTATTTCTTCTCTTTTTGCTTAATCCTTTTGGTTTTTATTTTCTACGTGTTAATTCTTTTTGTGTCCTAAAGTTAAGTTTAACTCGTCTCCGCCCAGTCACAAGTTTAAGTTTAGTTTAATCTGTTTTATTTTATTTTCGTGTTGCGTTGGTCATTTTGTTTAATTGGTAATCTTTTTTACACCTATCTCTTTATTATATTTTTTTATTTCCTACTATTTGTTCATAATTTGTATATTTTGCTAATTTCACTTTTTTTTTTAAAAAAGGGAAAACTTTTTTAGTTGTGTTGTTTCAGTAAATTTATTCTTTTATAATCTTTTTATTTTTCACGTCAATTTTTTTTAATTTTCGCCTCACTTTTTCTTCTTTTTTTACAAGTATCTCCAAGTATGAAATAAATACTCCAAAGAAAAATTTAAAAAAAATTTTAAATTTTTCTTTGGAGTATTTATTTCCTAATTTTTTTTTTATTTTGCTACTTTTAATTTTTAAAAAGGGAAACATTTTAGTTAGTTGCGTTGTTTCAATAAATTTATTCCTTTTATTTTTCATGTCAAAAATTTTCTTTTTTTTTCATCTGTCTTATTTTTTCTTTGTTAAATTCATTTTCTTTTTCGAGAAGGACTTTGATTTAATTTGTGCGTATTGTTTACGTCAAAACCCTTTTCTTAAGCCAGTTTTAGACGGGTTTTTTGATTTACTGTCTTTCTAAATTTGTTTTTCATTTTTCTGCATTTGTTTATAATTTTCTGTTATTTATTCATTTTAAGAAAACTCCAAGTTTTTCGTTAAAAATAATGGAAAAAAGAAAATTAATTTAGAGTAAGCAAAAATGGCCGATAAACTTCGGTTAATTATAAAAGACCTGTTCGATCCAAAAAAGAAAGCCCCTCCCCCCGATAAAAAACAGAGACTCCTGGGAATATTGACGACCAAATAGATTCAGAGAAAAGTTCGAAGGTCAAAAATACGCACAATCAAGAAAAGTTGTTGCCAGCTGACTCCTGTACCAACAACAACAAAAGCCAAGCCGAAAATGTAGTGGCCGGAGACTCGTTCTTTGCTGGAAGTCCCCTCCGAAATTCATAATCAATATAGTGGAGTGCTACGAATATATCATCAAAGAAGATAGTCTCTTGGTAGACCTTCAGGTACTAGAGAAGTTTGAAAAACAATTTATACCAGTCTACAAGCGTTCGCGCAAAATTTGTCGCTTCACAAAAAAACACCGTCATCAAATCCCCGATCTTCCTGGTGGTGAAACCCGAAAGATTCATAAGAGGAAGCAGATATTTCTGGGGAACGTACTGTTACCCACTCCTGCCGACTGTGTCGGGATCTTAACTCAAAAAAACTTCATCATGAGAACTGAATATGAGGACAGGCGAAGGGATACTTGTATCACTATTTTAGGTCCCACTTGGACGCTTATCTAGCCCAATTTGGGCAGATACTCTATGCTTCTTCCGACGACCTGAACAGTGGGGGAGGGGGTCAAAATTATGATTGACGGTAAAGCCTTCACCTCCATTCCCAACTGTCTTGATGTAGAGAGCCAAAAAATGATAATCGTATTGACCGGCTGTAAACCAACTTGCGGGAAGTGTGGAGAGTCTGGTCACCTCACCTCTTCCTGGCCAGAAGAGAAGGCCACTGGAGACCTTACCCTCGCCAACAAAAATTCCCCTTTGACTGAGTTATTTCAGTCTCGCCTGTAATGGACCGACTTGGTCAAACCCTCAGTTGGACCAATTCACCGAAAAGCCCTAGCCCGCTTCTTGTGCGGTTGCGGAGAAGGAAAAGGTGGAATGACCGGTCATTTGGTAAAACCGAAAGGAACCTCCAGACTACGGAACCTCTGTCTGTAGCAACCACCATGGCAAAATGCACACACAGCCTAAATCCGTCTACACGTTCTAAGGGTGATGTCCTGGGCACATATACGTAAAAGATCCGGCAACAAAACTCCGACTAGGGCTAGGTTAAAAAGAATATCTCCTAAAGCAACGAGTGTGGCCGCCTCACAGTATGCAGAGGAAATTAGAAATGCACCCAATAGACATATTGTGTTCGTCACATTGCCGGGCAATCAGACCGTATTTACAAACGAGTGCACATGACAGGCTTTTCATGACTACTTTCAGGATATGTTCACCAGAGAGCCGGGTCTGATCCATACTCAGTTCGCTGCTGACGTTCCCTACCTCGAGGCGGCTGGCGCGGTTGGGTGCGAGTGTCCCGTTATAGGGTCTGAGATATTGAAAACGCTGAAGATTCTCGTCTTGGACAAAACATCGAGATGATCTCATTTACAAACTGTACTTGAGGCATTCGCCCGTTCTTGTTCCCTTGCCCGAACTGATTTACAACAAATGAATAAAGTAGGATCCTATACATCAACGCTTCACTAGGGGTGTGATCCAAGTTACTACGCAAAAAAAAAGGTGGGATTTGGATAGGTAACTTTGGTACTTTAATAATGTTAAATACAGAGTTGAAGATTTCAGCCAAGATCTTAGCCGATCTTCGTCTTGTTAGATTGCTTCTGAGCAGAAGAGTGCTGTTAAGGGTAAGACTATTCAGGAAAACCTTCATTTGATACGCATGATCATCGAGCAAGTAGACAGTAAAGCTGTGCTGGTCAATTTAGATCAGTGCAAGACATACGATAGTGGTGAGCATCGTTTTCTGGAGGCTGTCTTTTCAGCCGCCGATTTTAAGCCGTACGTTCGAACTTTGATCCAACTTTTGTACGCATCCCGCGTTGCACTGGTGGAAGTGAATGGGGTATGATCGGAACATTTCGTGTTGTCTCGCATCATTCGTCAAGGTTGTTCACTATCGTCTTTAAGTTCTTGCGTTGAAGCCTTTCCTTCGCAAGTTAAAAGCGAATCTGTTCCTACGTTGAATCTAGTCCTCATCTAGTGCTACCACCTCGGCCAAGTACACCATTAATGCTGATGACATTTTGCTTCTTGTGTCGAGCAGTGCTGATATTAACGAAATCGGCAAAAAGATCAGAGGTTACGAGAGTTGTCAGGGATCAAGATTCAACGCGATGTCTGTTGGCTTGCGTTTGGACGTGTGGAAGAGAGTTTGTTTTCCCCTGGTCATTTCTCTGGACGGAAGGGCCGGTCAAGATTCTTGGCGTCTGGTTCGGCCTCGATCTATTGCTTGAAATGAATTGGTCGAATGTGCGGGAGTAGGTAAAGGTCGCAGTTCGTCTGTGGTCTCGGAGGAATTATTCCTTAAAGGGAAAGGCGGAATTATGCGTTTCGAACATCTACCCAATCCTCGTTTACCAATTCTTTGTGATTCCACTCCAGCATGCCATACTATTTCAATTAGTTAGGGTCTTGTTCTCCTTCGTATTTGGTCGCAAGTTTCCCAAGGTATGTCACGAGATCTCCACTCTTCTGAAGGCGGTCTTGGTATGCCAAGTGTTGAGTTTCTTCAATATACGTTCCGCATCTCGTTCCTATACCAAATGTGTCAGTGTATGGGAATGGTAAATTCTGGAAGGAAATGCCTTTAAGAACTTCCTGTTCATAAGAAGTGAATGTCGTTTAGCTTTCAAGCTTCTCTTACAGGCGACTGATATTAGTAAGTAGATCCGTTCACGATAATCTGATTGGTGAGCTTGGTTTAAAGAAGCCGGAAGCTCGCTCCATATGGCCTTGGGTGCCTGGGTTGACATGCCTCACTAACGATAAATCATCACTCACCTGACTGGTGATGCGAAAGTCCCTCTGGAAATTTCCCAACTGCGTTCAATACGGACAACCTGTGGAGACACTGGGTCACGCCTGCTTCCATAACAAGATCGTAAGCCCGTTGTGTATGTTTATTGAAGATATCATGGTTCACACTCTGAAATGTTCTTTGTCTTTGGGGCCAGTCTTGTTTGTAGTAATGTGGTAACATCGTTGACTATATCTTCTTGTGAATACTTGGTGCTATGCGAATCGTGATATGGACGACTTGACAAAAGGAATTCTATGGAGATGTGAAGATTAACTCTTCCCAACTGATGCTTTCTTTTATAACAGCTTAAAGTTAAGCCCAGGATGGAAAGGCTTCGAGTTCCTCCATCAGAATTTGACAAAAGGTGGGTGAGTCTTGCGCATATCCTTCAAGTGAGAGGAGATGATTTAGGTTAAACATCAGAATATTGGAAGCCCTGGATTAAACATTGGCAGCCCCACACAATATGGGGTACTTATGCTTGTCTTTTTTTTTTTACACCAAGTTAAATCAATTAGGGGATGTATGCTCATTGATCCATTATATTTTTGTTCGCACTTTCTTTAGTTTAGTTTCTCATCTTCTCCTCGTTGTTACTAGAAATGTCACTTCTCTGGTGGATGTGGGGCACTTTTCGTCATTTGAGTCTGTTTATTCGTGATTGTTGTCGTATCAGAATAAGTGTGTAGTTGTGTCTGTAGTTAGTCAAATGATTGGTTTTTAATTCATCAAAGTACCGCATTAATTTCGCCCACTTAACTGATATTTCTGCTACAATTGAGGAGTTTTTATTGATAGCACTAATTTTTAGTTTGTTGTATATATAAATTATTATGCTTATAGTAAATACTCATTGGGATTTTCATTTTTAAATGTCGTTATCTTCCCCAGACAAATGTTACATATACAGCTATGTATAATTAGGACTTCATGGTATTTTAAGGAATTATGGAGGTTGTAGTAAGAATGGTAAGTAAGAATATGGTATTGTGGTGCAAGGAATATTGTATAGTTTGCTTGGGCCAGTGATTGTAGCTAACTAAGTTCCCACATTTCCCTTGTGCCACATATTTTGTATTTTGACAAAAATAAATATTAGTCCGTTGTAATCGGACGCGGGTAATTTCTAATGACGTCACGGCAAGTAGCCTAAGCGATGCACAATATAATAAACGCTTGGAGTTATAACACGCTGAAAAATGGTTTTAATAGAACGATGATATAAATTTTAACCGGTATTAACGCTAATACCAAACGTTTCCGGTAACATTGCTTAAATGCACATAGCGAATATGAGAAAGGAATCAGTAACAATGGACTGAGACGAGATAACCACCTATATTAACGAGTTTTGACTGAGTCTGGCATAAGGTTACACTAATGAGAGATTAATTAATCAGTATGCATGACACTTATTAAACCTAGCAGAGAATCTGAGATAAAAAGTAAGAAAAGTGAGAATCTATGTCTGCTAATGGTGGGTGATATTAACCTGTTTACTTTGAAACTGAGGTAGACTTTTATACTTGAGAAAATTCGACACTAAATTGTTAATTTTAAATATTGCAGAAAGTAAATAAAATGAAAGAAAAAACTACAAAAATTGCATTCAAACATTTTACATTAAAACTATTCAGGATTTAATATCAAACTAAATACATAAGTAATCATGAAATAAGAAACAAAGCCGGCATTTTTTTTTCTCGGAAAATAACGATAGAAATCTTATAGCATCTTTTGCTTGCGGTTATTAGCCAACCAGATTTCAATTTATTTTTCAAAATGGAAGAACTCTAAACAGTAGGATTATACTAACACGATAACAAGGTGTATGGCGGCTTGTCATTGAAACAGGTTGCTTGTTTCTCACCGGTGAGAAAAGAATAACATTTTTACAAAATAGCAAATTTATGAAATCTGTCTTTCCCCCAAAAGGAATGTCTTCGAGATTACACTATCTTACCGCCATTTAATTTCATACCAGTGTTAGCATGAATTATTGAATAAATAGCGAATTGTTGTGTAACTGAGAAACTTGCGTATATTCCATTGGTTTCAGGGTTTAGAGTCATATAACTTCGAAACATCGATGCCCTTATGATCACTGAAATTATGCATAATTGAGCCTAGTCAGTTCTTAGACTGGTGACCGTTTGGTAACAAAAATACTTTAAGCATGTATATGTCAGTGCTATAGTGGATAATGGCTCGGAATTTTTAATTGCAGAGCCAAGTTCCAATTCCCATTAGGTTCGTTATATTCACTTACAGGCAAATATCCTTGGGAAAAGTATGAATCCGTCATAAGAGTTAATTATTAAAACGCGTACCACTAAATCATTATTACCTCAAAATAGTTTCTTACGATATAAACCAGACCTTTGGCTTAAATCTGCAAAGGTTTGATAAGACGTAGAAAACAAATCAATCAATCAATCCATTGGTGTCAGTGATCTGTGATCGAACTCAGTGAAGCTAAAATTCTGATTTGTACTGTAGAAACTCTTTGCACTTGAAAGACTGGCATAGATCCCCTCCTTTATTTGTTTTAGCCCTGGCCATTAGACGAGAAAATATAACTTCTTTCTGAATTGCTGGAATATAGAGGTTTCATTATTTACATTATGTCCATGCGGACTATCGCAAAGGATAGATAGTGCATTATTCTTGATTATGTTTTAATCTGTTTAAATTTTGACTCGGCAGAAATTTCTCCCTATCTTACAGATCTGTTACTGAATATTGTCCTCATGTTTTGCGGAATGCATGGCTCTTATGATACATTTCCTCTTTTCTAATAAGCCAATAACGCTAGAAAGACAGATTGTTTTTTTCTGATCCTCCTCTTTGTACTCATCAATTTCTGCATGCAGATGATGATGCTACGCTTACAGGCTAGTGGTTGATCAGAAGGTTAGGTTCAATGCTGATCATTGCATGCTGTATCTTGACCGCTATTTATGATTTTTCTACGGTGCTCTACATATCGTATAACAGCTTTCTTTACAATGTATGGATGGTGGGACCTGATGTTGAGGTATTGTCCGGTGAATTCTGGTTTCGGATATATCCTACGTAAAAATATGCGACGAGGAAAGCACAAGGCAAATGAGAACATGATCAAGAACTGATTATACTTAATCCCTTGCAGTTGTGGCAACTAATATAACTGTGAAATTTGCTACCTCCTAAAAGTCAAGGGTAACTGTAAAATGTAGGACCGACAAGAAGCCCTTCTGCCAAAATGTAGTAGGGGGTTGAAGACCATATAATGCAAATGCCTCCCTTTTAATCTCAACTATATGGCGTATCGCGGAATATTCCAGAATGTTTTAATTTTGTCAAATGTCCGCGGTTGCAAAAATTGCAAGTGCGAAAATGGGTATATTCAACCTGACACTCGAATAAAATGTAATGTATTTGATTTAATTTAATATTTTTTCTCTTGATTCTGTGCTATGTCTTCCTACCTTTGCTTGAAAGTTTATATATATATATATATATATATATATATATATATATATATATATATATATATATATTAACCAAATTTAATTAAGTTTTTTTTTTCTTTTTGTCGGGGTTACTGAATGCGGATATGGGAATGCAGTTTTAAAGTGTTGGTATTTGGACATATTACAACTTAATTATTTTATTTTGTTTTTTTTTTTAATCCCCCGAACACAGGCATGTATACATATTTACGTTGGGGCATCTGTAGTTTGCAGCTCGACTCTCCATATAAGTAACCGGAAAGCTGACATTATGAAATAAATTGTCTGAAAGTCAAAATCGTAGATATGCACTTTTATTGTCCGCTTCATACAACTCTATCAGCTCATGAGCGGGAGTAGAAGCTTATTTCCTGTTTATGAAGGGATTCCCGGTTTTCTTCCTTTTCTCAGGCTGTGCTGTCATGAATTCTTTTGTGATATGTGTGGATGGTGGCAACGTCTACTCATACTGAAGGTACAGGGTTTGAAGTTTTCTGGTTGCTGTTGCCGACTGATAGTTAAGAGCACAAACTCTTACGTAGCGTCTTCAGAGGCTGGTCTAATCAAAAGTTGCATAATATCGGGGTTCTTTGCAGTGTCATGTCGCGCAGGGACGGATGTCCCTCAAAGCACCTCTGGTGGGCAACCCCGAGGCCACACTATGTTTTAATCTTTCGCCAGTTCCCTTCTGCACATGACCGATGCCATTACTACCCTAGGCCTTTCCTTACCAAAATAATACATCATAACTATAAACAACTAAAGATATAAACATAAACCAGCTCAACAAAAACACCTAGACGCCTTAACCATTCTTTCTTCAACATCTGTGATATTCGTACCAACTTTTGCAGTGTGGGATTGTTCTTCTTCGAAATGTCTCCGGACATCCTGTGAAACTAATCTTAACTCTTCAATTCCCTCCTCAGATTTCTCGATTCATGGCTACCTTCCTCTCCATAGAAAGACTATAATGTCCACATGCATGGCCTGGGAGTTTATCTCCGCGAACATCTCTCGCTGGCTAGCGAACTGTCTCGTGAATCTCCAACCTCACATATATCTCTGTCTCTTGCTATTTAATTCAGTCGGCTATCTCTTCTTTCTCTACCTTTCCCCCTCCTCTCAAGACTGCTGCTTACTAGTTAGTATTTCCGATAATATAGACAAGGCCATCACCCTACACCCGTTTGCAAATGTATTTCTGTTCGGTGGCTTTAATGCCAATCATACCAGGGGCCTTAAACACTCTGCCACTGACCTAAATGGTATCTAAACGCTTAACTTCACAATTATTCCATCTATCCCGGAAGTGGTTGATTTCCCCAATCGTTTCCCAAGTAAAACTGACGGAAACGCTTCTCACCTCGATCTTTTTCTTACTTTTGTCCCTGACTCTTTTACTACGCTGCTCTGCCTTCTTGGCAGCTCTGATCATGCAGTTGTGTTTGTAAACGTCTCTTTTAGCTCCCCCTGCCAACAAGATTTCTGTTATTTAGGAGCAGATCGGGAATAGTTCCGTGTTTTCCTTCGTGACGTCTCTTGGAATGTAGTTTTCAATCATCCTGTTCAGAAATGCGCATTTGGGGTCTTCTCCTGGGTGAAGGCTGGATCCATAGCTTTCAATCCAGCAAAGAAATACCAAGTTAAACCGCGACCATCTCCATGGTTCTGACACGAATTCCCGGTCGCTATATCCCAGAAGAATCAAGTCTTCCGGCTGTAAGGGAATGACGCATCTGATTGCAACAGGCGTCTCTTTGACTCTGAACGAAAAGAGTGCAAGCGTGTCCTCAATGAAGCTAAGTTACAATTTACTGATAGAATGAAACAACGTATAGTATCTTGCAAGTTCGTTTCTAGAGATTATTAGAGGCTCTGCAAGTGTGTGATGAACAATAGCCTATCCTCAATCCCTCATCTATTCAATTAAATCGAAGTCCTGACTTCTACAGTACATAAGATTGCTTTGCTGGTAAATTTTCTCAACTCAACACTCGATTCATTTGAAGAACCCACACCTGATTTCCTACCTAGAACTGAGGCACTACTGAGTGATATGCGCATAACCCTCGTCATTGTCCCCGGACATCGTTTCTAACTTAAACTCCCATAATGCAAGTTGGGGTGATGGGATTCCAGCCGACGTCCTAAGGAAATGTGCATTATAGCTGGCTCCTGTTCTCTCCAAACTCTGCAACTATTACCTCGCTGATTCCAGTTTTCCAGCTTGTTGGAAGTTCTCATCTATAGTTCCTGTTTTTAAGAACTCTGGAAACTCTTCCGACCCCTCCTATTCTCGACCTATTAGACTCCGACCATTTTACGACAAAGTATTCAAGGCTTCAATGAATGATGACGTCGTTACGCATCTTACCAGTCTTGACTTTTCTGACAAACAATATGGCTTACGTTTTGCCCGGTTTACCGCTGATGTGTTTACGGCAATCACAGAATATATATATCAAGCTCTTGATACTAATGGCGAAGCTCAACATATGGCTCTAGATATATACAAGGCGTTTGACAGGATTTGGCATGCTGATCTTCTACGCAAGTTTCAGGGCTATGATATTACAGGATGATTGTTCGATTTATTCCAATCATTCTTATCAGATCGGGTAATGAAGGTCGTTCTGAACGTTTCGCTTTCAGATACTTTCACCCGAACGCCTGTGTCCCCCATGTCCTGGGTCCTATTCTGTTTCTGATGTTCATCATTTCCCCAGTAGGCATGTATGCAGATGACACTATCATTTCCTCCTGTCTCAATAGCAAATCCGTCAGAGCTGACAAAGTTAACTTGGCTGCAGATTTTGAAAAGGATCCCCAATCAGTGATTAACTGGGGCAGAAAATGGCTTGCAAATTTTAATGCCTCGAAAACTAAACTGCTCTCATTTAGCCAACATAAGGTATCTTCCGAGCCGTCCATCAGCATGAGCGATGCTCGACTGTTGAAGTGAGTACTGTTGCACTTTATTAGTCTCACGCTTTCAACTGACATGAAGTGGAACAACTACATTGATTCAATAGTTGCATCTACCGGATAGAAATTTGGTTTGTTGTGTCATGCCAGAAGTTTTTTTTTTTCTGGTCACAGTCCATTTGGCACATTTACAAATCTACCATTCAGCCGTGCATTGAATACTTTTGTCATATTTGGTATGGCGCTGCTGCTATTCATCTCGAGATTGTTGACAAAATCTAAAGGGGGATCTGCAATCTAATCTATCCTGACTTGGCATATCGACTTCAGTCACTTTTTCACCGACGTGACGTGGCTTACTTTTGTCTTTTCTGTAGATATTTTCATGGCAACCGCTCTGACAAGGTTTTTTTTTCTGATGCCCTTACTACATAAATTTAAGCGTGTTACTAGATTGGCATGTAGGTCCCACCTTTTTATTGTTGAAAAAGTTAAATGTAACCACCCCTTTTATTCCAACAGTTTCTTTTCTCGCACTCTCCACCTGGGGAATCACCTTCTGTTTCTTTTATGCCTGATAACTACAATCTTCAAAAATTTAAATTCAACGCCAATCGCCATGTTCTTTCGTCTTGAACACCGTTCAGCTTTTATCCTTATTTCACCCCCCCTACGAAAAGACTTTTAACTCTCTGTAAGACCTTGAGGTACTCATGACTTTCCCGTCTTGCTTGTGTTGAATTGATTAAGACAACAACATTGAAAAGCCGTAATTAGGGTTGAGATTATGAAATCCAATTGATAATATAATAGTGAGTTCAAGCTCTAGGATGGGCAGTGTGTACTTTGAGTCAGTATAAACGGGTCAATCAATAAGCCAATCAGAACTAAATAAGAACAAGGTGAGAAATCTCACGAAATGAACATCAGGACGAAAATAATCTCCCCCGTAAATTAAAGTTTACATGGGTTGACAGTGACCCACCGAAAAAACAAACATAGGGACAATAGTCCACGTGTAAATAAGGTACATATAAACTATATATACCATTACTACACAGTAAATACAATGAGAACAAAAATAGTGGAAATTACTTGATGCTGATAAGTAATAAAGTTCCGTTAGTTCAATTAATTAAAATTAAGCTATTTTTTTTCTATATTGACGCTAATTAGGGTTTTTTCCAACATCTACCATTTCGATTTATAATTCCATTCTAACATAATGTTTTAACAAAGACAAAGTCTTCCAAAATTTTAGCAAAGACTAAGTCTTTTAAAATCTGATTTCTTGGAGAAATTTCTCTAAAGAAATGCAATAAATTATAATAAATTATTATTATGTAATTGGTGAAATCGTTGGCGAGTCATAATCTCCCACTGATACTGTAACGATTATTCCTGGTCAGAAGTCATATGGGATTTAATGGATCTCTAAAAATAAAGGATTATCGCATTGAGCTAAAATATTAGCCAAAGACGTTAAGTTTCAAACAAAGAATCGACCAAACTCAGTTTATTACAAATACAACAGTTTCCCTTTGGTTCATGAAGAATTAGTTTATGCTAAAAATTCTCGGTTTTTCTTCCGTTGTTTATCTACATATTAAAGGACAACACAAAAATTGTATTCATCATATGATTGATAATAATCATTGTAAATTGCCTGAAATATCACTAACAACTTATGTGCTACACGCTCATTCCCACTGCAAATTAAAAATAATTCACTCGAAATTTCAGATTTTTTTTTTACCAGTCGATTAACTCTGGGGTTCGGCAACATACGACACGCGTGCCACACGTGGCACACCAAACAATTTCCAATGGCACGCAGCCGCAAATGACATTGCGAAGTCCGAACCAATAACTACTACAACTCAAAGAAGATATTTAGCTGTATCAATATAATGTTTACTAAAGTATATATACTATATATTACTATATAGTATATATTGTAGAACAGGTATACAGACCTTGAATTGTATAAAAATACGTATGCTGTTGGCATACTGAATGATTTTAAAACCCTAAGCCGACACATAGTAAAAAGTTGCTGACTTCTGCTGTTGACCACCTGTGGAGTTGCGCATCATAACTTATATGCTAGGGTCAAGATCCTCACCACACTAGGTACTGTTATTTTGTACAACGTGACAATTAGAGTTTAACAAATTTGAGGAGTGCTAGCGACCTGTTTTGAATTCAGGGTTGTTGTTCTCCTACGCTGGTTGCCAGCCAATGTGAAAGAGCCCAGTATTCTTTGATCTGCTATTGAAGAGAAGAAATTGTATTTCCAATGTCACTTGTTTGGATGTTAACGAAATAGCTGCCGTAGGAATTTGAGCTCAAAACGCCAATCCTATATTTCGCTTTGGTTTACAGCTACCCAACCCACACACCCATTGATCCTCTATGTAATATAAGTTCAAGAATGAACAACTAAAGCTAAATACATGTCATTGATTAACTCTTCAGTGGGTGCTCCATACTTGTGGCTTTGGGTCCAAACTAAGCTAAACTTAGTGAATAATTACTTGCCGTTCATTAATTCCAAATAAATGGAACTATAAGATCAAAAATAAGGTTTAACCTTAATTCTTTGTTAAAAAATGAATCCATAATATATTAAATAACTCGAATCGAGTATTCAAACCGACCATATATCATTAACAGTCCTACTTGGCTTCAAAAATGTTTTCCAGTTTACACAGCATTCTTCAGCATTGGATAATAATTTTAATTGGGCAGAACTTTAAATTGCCATACCCACGTCCATCTTAAGTAGATCATTAACAGCGTAAATATCAAATTTATCCCAGACTAAAGACGAAGCAGTTTTCGCATTTATCAAATTTTAAATCAGTGGCCCAAAGAAAATATATCGCTATCGAGAAAGTTCTAATTACATTTAAAAGCAAAAACTAAAAACAAGTAAAAATATAAGAAATAAAAAAGAAAAGAAAATTTCAATGTTAAATGCAGTAAAAATGTAAAGGTTATTAATTCTCATAAAATTTACAGAAGTGATGCAAGAATTATGGCTAGCTTTAAGGACGAGTTATCTCCTTTTCTTGATGTACGGGTGACGTAACGGTTATAGATGGCAAAAGTGGAACTTGACAGATGTGAAAAAATTCTGAAAGTATATGTAAAGTTCACTTCGTATTAATGCCATTGGAAAATGTTTGATGCCATTTCCTCTTCTGCTACGTAAGGGTTAAATAACAGAATAGATGGTGCTATTGGATGTTTGGTGGAATCTAGTCCATGAAAAATGTCGAATCGAGAACCGTGGGGAAGATAACGGAAAACTTATTACTATGTTTCCCAGGAGATCATGTCAATTCAGTGATAGTAAATAAAAGAAAGCTTTAGAGAACTGTGACCTTATATGATCTGAAAGGGCATGATCTTTAAAAAGATCTCTTAGTTAACGTTGACTGATTGATATTATATAATCGAATCAGATATCAAAAGACTTAAGTTTTATATGTGCAACCATTTTCATATAAAGGCATAATGTAGTCTGTAGAAAGTAATCTCTGATCAAAAGAATTGTTTTGTAGTTACATGATCAAAGAAATAACAGAATTCTTAGTACTTTTCCGCAGGTGTGATTGTCACAAAAGTAATTCTCCCTCCACAAACAAAAATAGAACCATTTCATTACTGAAGATTCACGATACTTCTACATGAGCCATTCAGACAAATTACTATCGTGTTGTAAGTTCAATTTTTTAGTACCGAGCGATTGCTGTTTCCTTAAGTTCAAACATATTTTCCGGCACTATATACTTCGATATATGATTCTCACAATATCATACGGATACTCCGGATACTCCATGTACTCTGACACAGTTGAATTCAGCCGAAATTTAAACGGAGGAGAAATGAGTACATGTAACATTTAAACCCATCTTTATATCAGCCAACTGCAAATCAATAACGAGAAAGGTGTGAAGAAATATTTTAAATGTTTTTACGTAAAAGGAAAAAGGTTTTGACAAAATATTAATAAGCTAGTTTTTAGATAGATCATCTCACAATGAAAGGACAAAACTTAAGTGGAAGTAACGTTTTCAAGTTCGAATCGACATTCAACACGAATGGTCCGAGAAATAAACGCGTGAAGAAAAATTTAAAAGTTTTCCGATTAGAAAAGGGAGATAATACATGAGATTTGAATATTTAAACTGGTTAGCAGATAGCAATGGAAATTTTTTAAGAAAATTAATATAATTAAGGTCGTATGATTTGTTTACAAACACGGCGAAGATTAGAAGTTGGAAAAAAAATATGATTACGAATATGTTGCATCTACAGGATTCACAGTTACATCGTTATCTTTTAACTGAGCTGGTAAAGAATATCAAGGATCTAAAATTCGAAAAAAAAAAAAAACCAACATTTTTTGGAAGATTCTGTTCACATAAAAAAATTGACCGGTGTGTGTCGGTGCAAAAACAGAAAAAATAATACAAAATATGACAAATTCATGAACAAAGTGTTGAATTCCTGTGATCATATCCTCCGTTTGCTGAAGGTAAACATCAATATATTCATATATATATATATATATATATATATATATATATATATATATATATATATATATATATATATATATATATATAATAATTCAAGTAAATATAAATATATATATATATATATAGAGAGAGAGAGAGACAGAGATAGATAGATAGATAGATAGATAGATATAGGTAATTATATATCTACTAGCGGCAACAGTGGAATAATAGAATTTTGAGTAAACAATAAACTTTGTACATATATGTATGTATAAAAATAACGTATTGAAGAAGGAGAAATTATTTGTACAGTTATATTTACAAATAAACTTCAGCTATTAAATCTATCATTTTTCTAACATACAATACACATAGATATAGTTGACAGTGTTGACCATGTGTGTAAAGATTACCAAATCCAGTCAGTTCGTAGTACTCACCCATTTCCAACACAGATTCATGCCATTTCCCTCCAATATGAATACAGAAAACAATACACCTATATGGATAAAAAACTATAAAACATGCCACATATAAATACTTTTTTCATTTAATATATATTTTATATATATTTAATATATATATATATATATATATATATATATATATATATATATATATATATATATATATATATATATATATATATATATATGTATGTATACATATAAACCAAGGGCACACATGCAATCAGTGATCTTCAAAATATCGGAAAACACTTTACTCTGTGGATGAGGACCATTGCAGAACGCATTTTGGATGAAAATGTTACGAATAAGAATTACTATTGAGCTAGGATTTAAACTCATTTATTAGGAGGCATTGTTGATGGTGCCAAAGTTTTTAGAAATCCAAGAGGGTAGTGTTCAGACCAAGAAAAGACCATCTGTCGAAAGTTTATTTGCATCATAAGAGGTGTAGCAGTCACCTGGAAGTTGTCTCAAAACTTTATTGATCAGGAGGCAGTCTTAGTTATTTGCCGAATAATCACTCTGCTCCTTCTATCTTGTTCAGATATATTTTTGAAGATATCATCCAGCAGAGATCTTTTAGGCACTTCTATGACCTCAACAGCAAGATTAGGGTCTTGTAAAGCTGCTAATGTTCCATTGCCAAGATGCATGAGCAATGCTGCAAATTCTCTTTGATCTGTTGTCCTGATGTTTTGGCTTAATCTGTAATCAATGGAAATCAGACTTAGAAAATAATTTTTAATACAGATTTTAATGATTGTCTCACTACTTCCTCTTGGCAATATGGGTAGAACTTGTCTAAAGTTATCCCAAGAGCATAATTTTACCACCAAAAATAGAAACAATGCCAGTGATATCCCGCAAGGATTTATCAATAGAATGAGGAGCAAATGAATCGATCACAGAAGCCTAATCCCAGATAATCAAATCCAGGTTTCGTAAATAATTTGCATGGTCTGAAGTGGCTGGTACATTGCAAATACTGGAGTAGGACAGGCAATTTGAACAAACTATGTATTGTCTTTCCACCTGACTGCAATGTAGAGACAATGTCTGTTCAAGCACCACTCCACACCTTGCATTTGTTCCTTCGTAGATATGAAAACATAGTATTAAACATATAGTTTCAAGCAGCACAGGTGAAGAGTATTTTTAGGATTCATATACGTGCACGGGGAAGCAAACATAACACACAACTGTAAGGGCATGCGACAGACAGCAGCTTCTAGCAATGCATGTTCTAGTGTGTCATCGTTTGAGAGAAGATCATATCACAAGGTTTCTCCTTCTACAGTGTGCAGATCCTGGAAGCTTACGCCGCCTGAAATATGCAACAACAACATTCGAAAATGAATTTTTTTCTGTCTCTTTAGGGCTCACATTCTATTAAGCGTTTATTAAACGGAATGTCAGGGTAAATGTGGTTCCTTACATCATCATCATCATCATCATGCTCATTCAGTTTAAACAATGCAGTGAGAGTAGTGTTACGGTCCCTCTGTGCCTGGGCAGCTTGATGAGCGTTGCCACTGTGAAAGGGAATGTATTTTTTTGTTTGTCAGTTTCATTCAATTTCCTCGATATATATAACAGGAACTCATGTGACCAAATAATTCTAGTTTGGTTTCATCTAACGATAAAACAAAGTTCCAGTACTTACCCCATGTTCTACATGGATTATAGCATAAGCTAATCTGCATTGTAGGTGTTTAGACTTAATCAAGGGAGATTTCCCTGTAAGACAAGATTGAAATCCAGCTTGATGAAAGCATTTAGTGTCTGTTTTCATGGATACAATCAACCCTGATGTCTTTACATCATTGCAACATCCTTTGTTGTTAAGTAATGAATCCTTAAGAAATCTAAAACACATTTCCTTTCTCTTCTCTCAGACGTTAACCATATTTTTGCTAGTTATTATTTTATTCTGAACACAATGTGTCCCATTTTACTTCTTGATAATTCTACAAATTTTCGATCTAGAAACATTTAAAAAATTGGAAAGAGTTGTATATCCATCACATATTTTGATTGCATCTTCCATCGGAGCTTCTTCACGTGTTCAGCCATTTTCGTCATTGTTACAAAACGAAAAAGTTATCGCCGTGCGTGGCACACATATTTTGTCTTCTTCATTACCTTTTAGAATGTTATAGAATCATGAAAATACTATTTTATTGTCACATGTGTATTTGTATTAAATTTCGTATTAAGAAAGAAAATATTACAATTGCCATAGAGAAATATTGTTTCATAATTTCCATAATCTGAGACACGAATAATTTTGGATTGCACCAATTTTTAGAACATCTCTAAGTATGAATAAAATGAATCAAAATTTCACGATTTATTCAAAACTAAATAAGGAATCGACTATTTATTGTAAATTCAGTAAGTACTTGCAAATATTCTCATTTACTTAGAAAATACAATACTCTTTAAATATGAAAAATACTCAAATAATTGTGACCACTAAAATGTGATAAAAATCTGTCGAAGTAATAAATAAAAAATAATCACTTCTTTAACACACACAGACACACACACACACACACACACACACACACACACACATATATATATATATATATATATATATATATATATATATCTGTAGGGAGGGAGTAAAAACCAACTCGTGATTATTGCTCCCTTAAGGAGCAATATTATTGTTTTTTTTTCGGTTTTTTTTTTATCTATCCACTTCTATAAACATTATTGCTTTCCTTAGTAATTATTTATCTTTCTTTATGAGCGAGTGTCTTATATTATTTTATTCTTTATTTAATCCGGGACTATTTTTAGATTCTAAAATTCTTTCGAGATAACTTGAATGTGTAGAGTTACTTGTCTTTGTTTACGATGTATAGTTTAAAGGCAAATCGACTTGAGTAGGTGACGAAAGATACAAAGATATAAATCATTTCCAACATATATTGTTATAACCTCCAGACACACGCACAGAAGCAAAGACGCACAAAGAGACATCAATAAATGAATTACATTCATAAATCATCGTATTTATGGGAAAACAAAATATAAATATTTAATACGTAGCTCGACTGTATCGATAAGCATGTGTGTATGCGTGTGTATGTGTGTGTGTATGTGTGTGTGTGTGTCTACGGGTGTGTGTGCGTGTATCATATTAAAACTTTACTCTATTTATGGGATAAGTGAGCAGATAGAAAGTGTACTGATACAAAATGCGGACATAGAAATCAATACTGCGTGGTGACTGTCTGTTTCACGAATCAAGTAACATTTACTCTCCTACTGTCCCGTCATCCCTTTCACATACACAGACATATGGAGATACAAACACACACACACACACACATATATATATATATATATATATTCAAGAAATTGTAAGGCAAAATGGAAAACGTTTATTTGTGTCTCGTTTCATCTGTTAACAGCTTGACCAGACTTGGTTTGTTGACGTTGTTGTGACTACGCATACGCATGAACGAAACATGCTAGTAGTTTCAAAACTTTGTGTAATAATTTTTGCAACTTAGCCAAATTCATGTATCTCTTTTTTCTTTTCTTTCCATCATCCTTGTTTTTAAATGTCCAACAATGTAAAGACAGAAAATCTACCCAGAATAGTGTTATGTTGTAAGAACCTGGACGTAAATTTACTGTGGCCTTCTAGACTTTTCTCTCCTAAGAAATTATTTTATCTTTAAATTAGGGTAGCATTTTCTTTAATTTTAAAATTGTGGTCAGTTTCGTTACGGTGTGTTACCAATGCGTTTTACATTATTTTTTTTAACTGTCTCTCTTGTGTCCCTATAGTCATTTGTAACTAAACTAGCCTCAAAATGTTGTTTTTTTTCCCTTATTTGTCTTGTGGACAAAAGACAGTTTAATAAATATTAACAAAACGAAAGAAAAACTGTGAAACATGCAAAGTCAAAGAAGCATATTGAAAATATGGATTCATTTTCTTTTTTAGGAAACGTAAATATTAAGTAGAAACTTAGTGAGGTATACAGACTTTAAATCAGTGAGCATCACATTAATTTAAAATGAACTGTGATATCATATCTAAAATATTAGACTGTATTTTTGTGGAAACTTTGAAACTCCTTTACGTGGACATGATGTAAAAGATGATTCAGTAAATCCAGAAAGATTTAGAGGATGAATACATTTTTCATCTAAATTAGACGCAGATTTGAAGAATCCCTTAGAAACCAGTACGTTTTTCAGTCGTGTTTCTAAAATCACTCGGATTAAGATAATTTGCTGCCTGCTACAATTATACCACGATAGGATAAGGACAGACATTAGGGAAACTTCGTTTGTAGCCGCCATGTCTGATGACACAAGTTATATATGAGTAATCGTTATTGTTCTAGAGTACCCGTTGAATGAAGAAATAGTTGAGCGTCTTTATTCCAGAAAATGAAATTTCACTTGAAATATCAAAATGTATTTTGGAACAATTAAACATAATCTTTCAAAAAAATGTTCAAAAAATGCTAGGTCAGGAATTTGATGTTGCAGATGTCATGAAGGGCAAAAAAAGGAGAAGTTCAAGCAAAAATAAAAGCGGTTTATAGTAATGCACATTTCATTCACTGTTATGAACATCAACTTAATTTAATAATGAGTAATGCAGCAAGTATTACGCGGATCGGAAATATATCTTTCTCCAATATTTTGCCTATTCAAGCATTCCTCTCTAGATCACCACAAAGTGTATTCATTCTCAAGAAGCATATTGACATCACCATTCTCCCTCTATGCTCTACAAGGTGGAACTTTAACATACGTGTCTGAAAAAATTTCATAAAGTTGTGCAACCTTTAAAAATCCGCGTTACTGAAATTCAATCAACACTAAATGCAGATTAAATCAATGCAGACGCAGCAGGAATGTTAGATTTGCCTGAAATATTATTAATTCCATGTTTTGCTTAGAGCTTTTTCATCAGATTATGCTTCATGTTTACAAACAAATCCAATTTCAATATATTGTGTTTTTTAAATCCCATGAATATATAACAGATTTCTAAACTGATATATTAGAAATAAGAATCTCGAGGCAGTGTGAGAATCTTTCAAAGACACTTATGGTAGAAGCAAAAGAAGTGTATGACGTAATAGACAGATAATCTTCTGCTAAACACTTAATAGATACTAAATTGTTCAACAAGAAAAGCTTCATTAGTTTTAAGAATGAACTACCTACAGGAGAGACAACACTGACCACTGAAGCATATCCCATGATTAGCGAAGAAATTCAAATTAAGTGAACTACTAAAAATTATCTTTGAAAATAATCTAAATATTTTTCTTTACGAAACTTAAAAAATTCCTCTTGATACTTCCCATGACAAAATCAGCCAGAACGTTGCTTTTCAACACTAAAATAATAAAAACTTTTTCAGGGAATTTTCTATGAATCATGAAAGACTAAATGCACTTGTAATGATTTCATTGGAGAAACAATTCTCAAATGTCCTCTAGGGATCAAGGAAAGAATTATTAAACATTTCACTCAATGTAAAACAAGAAGAATAGATTTTATTTTTAAATGAATGGATCAAACTTACACTGTAACAATGTATATCTAAGTAAAAATATTTTTTCCATTCATGTATACATTTTATTTTCATTTGTTTCGTTTGACACAACATTAAATCAATGGAAAAACTTTTATGAAGCATCACCCACATTCATCTGAGCCATGAGCCGCCACGGGGAATTACAGATTATTTCTAGAATCAACTCAAAATTTAACGCGCTGGATGAGATCAAAATACAATTTCTGCGTTTATCGTGGTCAATAACATGACACAGTTCCAAAATGGCCCAGCGTGTAGAAAACAACTCATTTCATGCTTTAAACGTTCGGTGGATACCTTACATGATGACTTTTCTCACAAATTTGAAAAAGGGAAAATTGGTCTCTTAATTCATAAACTGGTCAGTATGGAATAGGACCGTTATAAGAATTAAAATTTACCAAACAACGGAACGACTTTCACCTTCACTGAATCAGTGGACAACTCAGTGAAGTATTTAGTGAAAAACAATCGTTAGTTAACATTCGATTCAATTGTTTACATCTAACAAAAGACGATTATGAGGTGCATGTCAATTGGGAATACGAAAACATAAAATTAAAATCCCTCACAGTAGAATAGTTTAAATGTGTGATTTTTATCGCAGGGTTACTATATTTTTACTCATACTGATTTTCGCATCCGACTTCTTTCAACCTTACTTTAAAAGCCCTCATTGCTAAATGCAATATTTAAACATCACAGCAGACACTATGCCGGTCCACAAATCGAGCTTTTTTCAGCAACCAGAGACATCCACGTGAGAAAACAACTTCGTGATGAAAAGAAATCTCCTTCAAAATTTACTGTTGTGGCGACTGACATTATGCAGGCTTTTGTCAATTCAAGAAACATAAGTGCAATATTTGTCACCAGAACGGACATAAAGTACGATTTTTGCAATCACAAAAAATCCAAACTGAAAAAAATTTAAAAAACGAAACGGGGTAAAAGATCGAAACACAATGTTTGCGACGTTCAAAGTGGATTACGAATCACGCAGAAAATATGTTGTTGTTTCAATAAATAACACCAATTCGTTTCCTGTTTGATAAATCGTCGGACATAATGTTAATACCACATTCGACTTGGGAATAGCTTGAAACGCCATGTGAGTCTGAAATAAATCACATACCAATGAACGAGTCTGGAAGAACAATTCGTTTTAATTGGAGAGTTAATTTGCGATGTTTCTTTTTGAAATAATTACATTTTTATGGTGTGTGTTATGGCTCAGATAATTCGAAAATTAATTTAATTGGTCTTGACTGGATAGATCAAGTTAACCTTTTTTGAAATTCCTCTCAAATCTGTGTTCAATACATTTAGCCTCACGTCGATTTCTGATATAGAAAATCATTTCACAGACGAACTTCAAAAAAATTTCAGTGACGTTTTTCAAGTGGTGTTCCAAAAGTAAAGCTACTCTGAAATTAAAACAAGATTCTGAACCTATCCTTAAACAAAAAGGCCAATAATCTATGCTTCTCTGAAAAAGAAGTTCAATATTTTCAACAAGTAGCTGTAATAGACCCTGTTGATTACTCTAAGTGGGAAACTCCTATTGTATTTGTTAATAAGGCAAATTGAAATATCCGGATATGTGCTGATCACTCGTAGGGGCAGAATAATTCTTTGAATTCGCATCAAAATCTAAATCCGGCGCCAGAGGAACTTTTCACAAAACTGAACGTCGGAATTTACTTAACAAAGGTTGATCTTTCTAATGTAACTGGAAGTTGCCAACGAGTCTAAATATCTCCTTTACTATCAAGACCCACAATGAGGTTATTCAGTTTATTGTTGTCGAAAGACCTTCTTACACGTCTTTTAATGAGAATTACCAGATTTTTTTTCAGGAAATTTTGCAAGTTTCAACTCCGTTAATGTTGGTTTTATACAGGGTGTCCATAAAGTTCATGTGCACTTTAAATGATTTATAACTTTATTTGTACTTGCGATAGAAATAATTTGTAAAAATGGATTAGAAAGAAGGAAATCTATATTTTTAAGGTTTTATTGAAATTTTAAGTTTTCCATGTCCTCCACGGAGCCTGTCTCTTTAATTTTTTTCATCCATTTAGCAATAGTGTTCCTATGAGGTGTTTTTTTATTATATTCAGTTCTAAACTTTCTTTGTACAGCAATAGTAGATTTCAGTTCAGCCAACCAAAAGACACAGTTTACTTTTACCTCAGTTGAAGCCATGGATCAAATTGATTCTGGAAAAAAGAAAATATATTTTTACTTATCTAAAAATAGTTGAAAATTTTGTATTAAAGAATTAAAGAAACGTAAAACTAGGTACATTAAACTTTATACCATTTTTTTACAGATTATTTCTATCGCAAATACAAATAAAGATATAATTTTTTTAAAGTGCACAGGAACTTTATGGACACAGTGCATAAATATTTTAATAAACTTGAAAAATGAAAATAAACATTATTCAGCTTGATTATTCTATGAGGCTAAATGTTTGCTGTAACATTTTAAGAAATTCTTATCCGAAGATACACAACATTTTTTCTGATTACGTTGACATTATCATAAGTGTCGAAGAGACTTATAATATAAAATAAGCCGTACTAAATTCCATCCTCCCATCCGTATTGTCTTTTAAGATCTATTGGTTGGATATTTTCGTGATGAGCAGATTCTAGTATAGGCATCACGTCCATCTGATATAGCTTCACAGTCATTAATAGTAATTGCATTTGAGAAACCAGTTTTTATGAAGTTCTTCGTCTGTGATTCAGACTTTACTCTTTGTGAGGTTTATTGTAAATAATAGTTTACTTTTTGTCATGTCTTCAAGCAATGTTTTTAACGTATTTTTTCTTTAGCTTGAATTAGCAACAAAACCTTTCCAGATAGTTTTATTTAATTCCATTTTATTTTTCCCCATATTTTTTATTCTTATCTTGTCAATATTTTCCATTTTTCCTTTTATTGTTCTCCGATATCGCTTCATTTCACAGACGATCTCATCTATCTATCTATCTATCTATCTATCTATCTATCTATCTATATATATATATATATATATATATATAGAGAGA
>CAHIKZ030004385.1:2715000-2750000 GCA_903632075.3 Acanthosepion pharaonis | reverse complement strand
ACATATTTTTTAAAAAAATTTTATTAGTATTGAGCATTGTTTTTTAAGAATAAAAATAAATGTGAAAAACTCTGGATTATAAATCTCACTGCTTTTCGTATATATATATAGAGAGATAGATAGATAGATAGATAGATAGATAGATAGATCAGAGTGCTTAGGTGTCAATCTGAGAAGACTACAGCGGATTCAGAAATAGTTGGGTGAGTCTAATGGTCATTACAAAGAGACAGCAACTCGGAAAAACACACACTGATCGTTTTGATAACTAAAGAACTCCCGAATTTGTATATATGGCTCTCAGACTCAACACGGAGTGATACGTCAATTCCCTTGACGAGGCAGTGCTACACTGAATCACGAGTATGGCAGAAAACTGAAGAGGCATTTATTACCAACTTCATACTTTAAGCTCATATAGTCTTGCCAAATTGTATAAGAAATATTATCAATTATGGACTAATACAATGGGCTTAGTTTCCTATTTTGATACGATTCGTTTTTTCTGTTATGCTGCACTTATTCATGAGCGCAGTCGTTCTCAACTTGCTTCTAAACATCAGAATCAGTTGCAACATTTAGTTTATTAAAGATGTGTGTGTTCTGCTAATCCTGGTTTTGGTAGGAATGTTCTGAACCTTTCTTCATACCAGGTGACAGCGTTAGAATTATTAATTCTATCGCATGGATTAGATGTCTGTCCCCCCCCCGCATATTAAGCGAGAAGAAGTTTATTCAGAGTTTGATGTTTTAGGGTTTTTTTTTTTTTTGCTCGGCGAGCCAAGCTTCAATCTCAATCTGTGACCATAAAGCAAAGCTAAAACAATATAGCACATTCTTACGCAGGTATTCCTATTTCCCATAATGAATCAAAGTGGAACAGGGGTCAATATCTGGTAATCAAAGCAATTCGAAATATTTGGTGATTAAAAACCTGAGAAAGGCACTGGTGTTGTCATTCTTGATTATGAAGATTATGTTAATAAGATGATTATTCTTGGGGATTCCTCTAAATTTGTCTAGTGAGGCTCAATAGAGACATTTGATTCTACATTATCTATTGAGGCTAAGTTCCAAAAACGTCTAATTAAGTGGGTAAAAATGGAAAATTGCCCACTGACATTTCTAATTTAATTAGACCCTCGGTTTCCATTAGTCCCCGTCTTTATGGTTTACCCAAATCTCATAAATTTGGGATTTCATTGAGACCTATTATATCCATGATAGGGTCTTTCCAACATGGCGTGGCTAAATGTCTTTTTACCATATTACAGCCAGTTTTGGGACAATATAAATCTAGTTGTATTAAAGATTCGTTCGAATTCTCTGATTTTATGTTTTTTATGATTTGTGTTATAATGGATGGATGTTGATGGATAAATTTATGTGTTCCTACGATATTTCCAGTCTATTTACCTGTGTTCCACTTACTGAGACTATCGATATATGTGCTGATGCCCTATATCGTAGTCAATTGTCTCCGCCTGTTATTCATGGGGACGTTTTCGTCGAACCCATGATATTTGCCACGATGTCAGTCGAATTTAGATTCGACGGCGACATGTTGAGGCAAGTTAATGGTGTTTCGATGGATTCTCCCTTGAGACCAATTTTAGCAAATATCGCTGTTGGATTACACGAAGAGAGTATGTTATTGAAACCTAATAAACCTGACGTTTACTTCCGTTACGTTGATGACACCTTCTGTCTCTTTGATAACGATATTGAAGCGCTCCATTTTCTTTCGTCCCTTAATAATATGCATCCCTATTTAATATTTACACACGAAATGGAAGTTTATTTTTCTCTTCCCTTTCTTGATGTTTTGTTCAGCAGATCTTCGTCGGGATTTATTACATCTGTTTATCGTAAACCGACGTTTAATGGTTTATATATACGTTGGGATTCTTTTTGTCCCGTAAAACGTAAAATTAATTTAATTAAAACCCTTACCCATAGAGCTCTAATGATCTGTTCTAAAATTAAGTTGGATGATGAACTTAGGTTTATTACAACTAGTCGTTGTAATAATGTCTATCCGTTGGACATTTTTCAATCAATAATTAATAATAACATTGCTGAATTCAATAAAGTGAAACCTGCTACAAAGATGTCCTGTGTATCTGCGCCTCTCTTGGCTGGGTAATAGCAGTGATAGATATGCTAGGTAGGTTTCCATAGAAGTTCAACATTGTTACTTTGCCGCTAACCCTCGTGTGGTCTTTTCTGCCAAGCATGTTTTTCCGTCCATGCGGAAAGAGTTTCTCCCTACACATCATAATAGTTCTTTAATTTATTCCTTTAAATTTAGTTGTGGTTCACACTACAATGGTAGAACGACTCAAAGACTGGATGTCAGAATAAAGCAACGAATAGCCGCAATTTTATGTACACTCTTCCAGACATTCCAATACATATGGGTCTTCCACCCAGAGCACCTAATAAATAGCCATAATTGTGTTATTAATTTCAGTGTTGAGTCATTTACCATTCTTATCAAGTTCCACTCGAGTTACGACTTAAAAGTGTTGGAGGCCATTTATATTTTATCGTCGAAGCCCTCTCTGTGTAAACAGAAGGACTTCGTACTAGGCTTCCAACTAATTTCCATCTAAACAATACATATTCTCCATATTTTAGTAATAATCCTATTAAATTTATTAATCTCGATTTAGCTTTGTTGAGCGAGGTTCGAAACTGGTTAGCTACCAGGTTTTTCAGTTTTACTTATTATGTATTATCATCAGGAATGGTAATAAAAATACATTTTGCCTTTTCATGGCGGTCATAAAATTTTGTACCACAAACCATATCTTTATATATATATATATATATATATATATATATATATATATATATATATATATAAATAAATACACATATACCTACGTTTGGTGTATGACTTAAGTTTTGTTGGTGACCCAACTCATCGGGCACAAGATATAGCTTATTGCTTATTTGAAAAATAGACAATAAACTATATGTTGTACCCAAATGTAGGTACGTGTATATTTATTAATATATATTTCTTAGCGATGTCTAACCACATCGAGCACTATTATGTCTACACCTCTTGGCAAAATTTGGTAATTATTTATTTGCTTACCAGTGTATGCACGCCAGCACACGCGTTTACGGTTGCTAATATTTAGTTATTCCTTTTACCAAACCCTATACTTGTATTCTCTATCGTTTTTGAACAGGCCTTTAAGAACTGCAACCTTGCTATATACATGAGATATTCCACCATTACTGCTTACGTTGTAACGTTGGCATTACCTAGCAAATGTTTGTTAGCGATGTAGGTGTGTTAGAGTCGAGCGGCTGTGATAGTATTTGAGTCCTTGATACCAAAACATCAAATTCGTTGGGCGGGACACTTCGTCAGAATGGATGGTAGCCGTATTCCAAAGCAATTATTTTATGATGAGCAGCGAACAGGGAAGAGGAATGCCGTCAAACCTCCGATGACCTTTAAGGACTGCATCAAGGATCCGCTGAAGAAATGTAATATTCCTTGTGAGAACTGGGAAGAATGTGTATCTGATCGCAATAATTGGAATGAGGCTGCTAACTAGTGGAAGACGATCACTTTGAAGATGAGAAGTGGAGGCACGCAAGGATTAAAAGAGATGTGCATAATGGCGGCCCTGTTGAACTATCTGAACTCATCCGCAAGTAGCTCGATCTGATAAAAAATACAATTATATAGGTAATATGCTCAATACTTACCTGGATAGGAAATTGAAAAGTTCCAATATGCTTATTATTTTAGCCGCCATAATAAGAGAAAGGCATGCAAAATATACACAAAAAATAACATCATTCACCACGATAAAAATGACAACTGGAGAACTAGTGCCACGAGAGCCATATGATAACACTCCATTATTTCAGAGAGTCGTCAGGATCAATTCCATCGACAGAATTGGGGTGTCAGACGCTGTAGACATCACTGCTTCGTGGGTAGGACTATCTTTCTATTCTTCCTTTGGAATGCGATAATTTTGAGGATCATATTACCTTCAACATATGACCCTCTGATTTGAATTGCTGAGGCTACTCTTTGGGGCGTCTATGAGAGGAAGGAAATCGTAAGCCACCACTGATAATGTGAATGCAAGTCTCAATGAATAGCCTTTGATATGTGCATGGAGTTGCATTTTAGAAAATGAAGTCGATTTTATTGAATAAATATTTTCTGTATTTCTACGTTGGATATGTGAGGATATTCAAGCGGAAGGAATAAAGGAGTTAATGAGTGAGAGAAAATATGAAAAAAGCGAAGATATTATCAAAAAGCAATAAAACTGGAAATAAAAATATAGAAGACAGCGATTGACCTTCCGTTTTAATCTTTGTCTGGTGACTGAAAAGCTGTATACTTGAAGAAAGTTCGACAAGTGGGAAGTGTCAGAGAAGAAAACTGTTAGGATAGAACTTAGGGTTATATCTAACAATTTCTACTGTAAAATCATGCAACATTGCTAACAATTTAGTACTGCGCTTAAATTTGCAAAATATACGTATCGAATAGTAAAACTTGTAAGAACAATTACCATGAAAATGTTTATAGAAAAGTCACAAAGAAGCTACGTTACTTTTGAAAATATACTGTTTTTCTCTGGATTATATTTTCCTTTACATGTTAATATTTGTTCGGAATTACTTGAACAATGTACATGTAAGATTAGAAAACACAATAACCACTATTACAAGACTGTAAGTAGCGAACCACTCTTATTCCATTAAGGAGATGGATGTTCCACTAGAGCGTCTCCTTCCCACGAAACACTGCTTTGTTTAACCGAATTCTAAGATAAGTCAAACAAGGTAACTTATTAATGGCAGGTGTCGTAGTTTTTATATTTCATGGCGACGATTTGGAAAGTATTTGTTAATTTTCCCATGCGTGAATATTTGTCGAAAGGCCAGGCATGACCTCGAATTGGACAGGTCAGAGCATGTTTTTGATTTGGTTTCTGACGCATATGTCAGCCGAATATGTTTTGGTTTTGGAGTTATGGCTCTGAATGAAATGGAGTAAAATCAAAGCATAGCATTTTGTTTTTTAGCCTCGACTTTAGCCAAAGGAAAATTGAGTTATTTTGGCGTATGAACAGTTTGATATGTGAGCGGAGAATTATATCTAAATTCAGATCGATTTTGAGAAATAGAGACGAGCCGGGTCGGGACAACAGAGAGGAACGTGCTGTCAGTCAGACACGTAATTGCACACCCACACGAGGAAGCGACCCAATATTCACTTGAATTTCTGATTTAACCTTGCTGAACACATAGATCGAGATTCTAAGCCGTCGCCTCCTGATATTTTGAATTAGTAGATGCCAAATTTATCCAATTTTAAATTACTATATTCACCTTCATTAAATCGTCTATAATTCTATATTTAACCCAAACAGGCATTATTATTTCTTCGGTGAGAGCTTGACTATTTCCAGTCAGCCCAATCGTCAACAAGAAGTTTACCACGGCTTATTGACTAAAAAAGAAAGACAAATTTCTTCATCAGTAAGAATCACAACACTTGAAGTACCAAGACTGAACGATCGACGACTTATACTTGCACTAAACCCTAAACTCGTTTGGAGGCTGTATAACTCTCCTCATCCAGTCGCCCTGGGAGGATAGAGATAACAGAACAAGCGGGATGCGAACTGATCCGATACATGTCAACAGAATGCGAAACGAGACCAATGGGACCTAGGAGACGTGTACGAGAAGAGAGTGGGTTATAACGTCAATCATTACATTCTTAACCTATTGCAGACTAGGATGAACTGTTATCTTCTTCACAAAGCCGCATAATATGTTATTCTTTCCATATACCTTGAATATCTATTGTTCCTTGAAGGGTTTAGATATTTTAAAAAAATAAGTACACTGAACTTTCCGGTTCACGTTACAAAGCATAGGAGTTGCATCGCCATATTTCAATGGAGAATATCCACTACGGAAAGAAGAATTTCGAAAAATGCACTGTTCCAATTTCAGACATTTCACAATAGACACATTTTGCTTGAATGAAATTCATAGATTTAAAAACTCTTTACATTTGCAATCTTGAAAAATAAATTTGTAAATTTGAAAACGGTTTTGACATTTAGGTATACGATTAAACATTATATCAAAAGATAAAATGTGAACACACACAAGAGTAATAATGAAAGCAAAATAGAGCTAATGGAAATGAAAATGAACGATGTTGTTACGCACTGGACACCGGCAAAAATGAAATATACTTTCGAGATTGCAGGTTAGAACAAATCTAACGAAGCGAAAATCATTTCCACAGAACATTATTGCCTTTGAGGCGAAAGCATGACAATATAAACCAACCCTAAATGAATTTTGTAAACTTCCCAAAAGCAATATTCAAAATACGAAAAGAGAACATGAAGAGGAGATAATGGCTGAGAATTTGGGATCACAAAACTAGATTATGACAGGGCTTAGAATATATCATGCGCCAGATGACTTCGAAAAACTGTGGCAATGAAAGAGATGAAAAGAATTCATGTACAATGATGGTTACTTCAAATTGCTAACGAATGATTTGAGGACGACATTGAACTGACTGATGATTAGCAGCGAAAAGTTACAACAGAAATCATTGGAGAATGACCAGAATATGAGAAAACGCGAAGAATATAAATTTATGAATATTCCACCAGACGTTGTCAGTTAGAAAACGTTAATGGTAATATTGTTATCTGTCGGGACACAACTCCAAGAGGGTTCGGTTGTGCTTATGCTAGGCGACACAAGACATAATCTGCATCATGCTATCTGACCTGAAATAATTAGGTCGCATTCATTATCCATTATCAAGTATCTTTTTGCACCACACCAGTGCTTTGAAATTCGAAAAATATGATCTATTAGAGTCTATTATTGATCACATCTAACAACCTACTTTCGACGTCTTCACCGTAACTTTTGTAAGGGTTTCCTTCGTTCGTCATATTTAGAATTCAGAATTGATGTTGCTCTAGAGTGGTGGCCAACCAAGGCTAAATAGCCAAGTCCATACCTGGGCTGAAAAGATATGTGTGAGTAGCTAGCAGTTCAGAATGAGAAATAGAAGTGCCGATTTTGCATTTCAGTCGAGTTTGTTACATGCCCTTACGCATAAATTCACTGCGTAAAGGTAATGATATTTAACAGAAAATAAAACTTACTGTTTGAATTAGAATAAAATGGAAAAAAATAGAAGGAATCAGGAAAGTCTTAATATAAAATGAACAAAGTACAAAACAACTATTCAGAAATATCTGAAGATAAATTTCAAAGAGACAACATAGATATGGTTGCGAAAAGGAAACATAAATAGGGAAACTAAATCCCTAAGAGCGTTGGTAAAAAAAAAAAAACAATTAAGAAATAAGAATACAGAGAACCCAAATAAGAAGGAAATGATTATGCGAAACTCCCAATTAAGGGGTCAGTTCTATAAAATCATGATTAAATAAGTTATGAGACAATAGAAAATACGGATAACTCATTGAGAATGGTGATTTCCTGGGAACTATACAAAACTGTCATAGATGTACCAAACATTATCTGTTTCAACATTTAAAAGCACACAGAAACCTCAGAGAATTTGATATTCCTGTCTATCACACAAAGCCACGATCGAAGATCACATATAATTCTAGGAAAAAAAAAAAAAAACTATATAAGAAGAAATCCAAGAAAGCCTCAAAACCATTCACAAGATGGCACGACTGACAATATTTAGAATGTTAAAGATATTTTCATCACGTGACCTTTTAATCAAAGAGAGAAGTGTTGAAAGAAAGAGAGCACATGACAAGAACTCAATAAAAGGACAAGAGGACAAACCATTAACAGCTAAAAGATTCTGAAACCCAAACGAGAGGAGGCAAAAATATATATTTCAACGCAAGAAATGACCATTGAATCAACTTGCTTTTAAAAATAAGCGCTAGATTAATGTTTTAAAAAATAAAACATTATAGCGATATAATTGCTTTCTGCTTTATTTTTACTGGAAAAAAAATGAAACAAATAGTGTTCTGTCATGGAAGCAATATATGAAAGACCTGGTTAACATTGTTTATTGCAGTATTAAAAAAGATTTTAGTTATGTTTAAGCTAAGAACAACAATTTGCAGACTTGTAATGTAACAAAGATTCATCGTAAATGATTATCAATTCGAAACGTTGAAAAATAAACTTCCATAATCAAACTATAGAAAACAGAATCCCTTTAAGGTGAATTGTCATTATACAAGATGTGAGTGAACTCCAATGTTGTTCTGATTGTATATTGCAGGGTAACTCTACCTAAAACGTTGTGATAAAAAACAACTATAAGATGAATTACTTAAGATTCGAATCTAAAATAATTCCCTGTAGTATTAAGAAGAATTCAGACAACTGCAACAAAGATGTCAATCGAATAAACAAACAATGTTGTGTGAAAAATAAAGGAAAAGAAAAAAAATTAGAAATACGACTACAGAATATAATTATGCGTGACCATTTAGTTTTCGTGAGTGCATTTCTAAATCGTCGTGTACCCGGGAGAAATTAAATTATTTCAGATGTCAATCGCAATCATTATTATTCTGATTATATGCTGATTTAACATTCGAAATATCTTGAGAAATACAGTCAAAAAATGAAGAAAATTAGATCATAACTCAGAGTTAAAAATTCAGAATTTAAACAAAATTAACATTATTACTTCTACAGTTTTGGTATCAGACAGAGAATAATATCCACTTACTTTTATTATTCAGACTATTGTTTCTATCTTGCTTATTATAACTGTTGAGGTGGTCATGTGGCCCTGGTCATCTTCACGTGTTTATTAGTCAACTGATATTGGATATATATTAATTATAATTATTTTATCCATATGATGCCAGTGGTCATTCCAGCTGAACATGAAAAGGATTAAACTTAGCATAGGATATAATAAAATTGAACATAAATTAGGTTGCGCTAGGTGTAGTTTCGCCCAACACAGCAAGTTGCTACAAAACCAAAACGTTAACCTAAAATAAAACCTCATATTTCTAGCCTGGTTAGATCGAAAGTGTTATATGAATGTCATGCATGGCACTACACCCGTTCAGAAATATCTAAACTGTCAGCTGTATGTAAACCGCTTTCTCAGATCAATAGTTAAAATGACTTTGGGTTTTGATGTAGACCACACTTCTTCGAACCTTTGGATTGACGCTACACAATCACAATCAAACTGTGCCAAGTAAGAAAAGTCACATAACTTTTCCAACGTCAAAAGCAGCTGAAATGGATAGCGACATGTAACTTGAAAAGGAAATAATTACATAAGCATGCTGTTGACATGCAACATCAAATAAAAGGACATTCCCGTCATTTTTGGAAAGAACTATAACAGTTACTGGCCTTGGAAAACCTAGTTTTCTGAAATTGAATTTAAGAGTCAGTATAAGTTTCAACTCACAGTAATATTGGCAGCTCGGTCTTTGAATATCGAATGTTTCTTTATAAGGAAACGGCTGATATTATCATTACCATAACCATATTAGAATAGCACTTGTTTAATCAACTGGTACATTCACGTTCCTAAGAATCTCAGTTGTGTACTTGTAGAGCCTATATATCCGGTCTATGATGGTTTCAATATTTGTTTATCACGATAATAGTTTGCATTTGCTTATATATATATATATATATATATATATATATATATATATATATATATATATATATATATATATATAGTATATAAATTAATATTTTATTATAGAATATCACTTAAAGAAGAATGGTGGAATTTGTAAGGTGGTTGTACTTTCGGTTCCTACCTTATAACATGAGCCACTTGCAAGTTAAGCAAGTATTTAATAGAATTCTTTCTTATTATAATGCTGTTCGTATAAGATGCCAACGGGCGTGATTTCAATTGTCAGAATAAGAGATTGACTGTAAGTAAAAAAAAAGGTGACACAATCGATATTGCCACCGACAGTGATCCGTCAGTCTTATGCTAAGGGAGGCAATTAATTGCTCAGATGGTCAGTCAATCCTGCCGACAATTCACAAGCAAATAAGGGAAAGACTCGGGCTTTTCAGCAACTGCATCTTTGGCTTATTTTATCGAACTGTTTTTATAAAATTACAGGCGGAATTTCTTTGACTGAGAAGTTCTATTTAATAAATGTGCAGAGATAATGAGGTAATTACACCTGAGTCTGACACAAAACTGTAAGGTGAATTTACCAAAATTTACACTATACAATGGAACTATCACCTTGGTCAAGCCGAATATATATATATATATATATATATATATATATATATATATATATATATATATATATTATATTAACACACACAAACATATATATTGTGCAAGCAAGAAACATTTTATTAATAAAAAAGTCGGATAAAAAAGTATCGTGTGGATTAAAAATAAAAGATTTAAGTTAAAATTCTTCCAAAGCTTTGTCAGAAAAAATAGTCGTAAATAAGAAAAAAACTACTGAGAAAGGAAACAAAGTTCCTTGAAATAGAATTAAGAGAGAGGAAGGTGGGGAAGAAGGGGAAAAATAAATTGGTCCAGAACAAAATAAAGACGCGACAAAGGGTGCCAGTTCTTTTTTCAGCTCCTTCTGCCTACACAGAATCGGACGAAAAGTTTTATTAACAACCATCTCTAAGATGTTATGATAGCGTTTCGCCCTGTGCAACACGGAGAAGAACTCAGCTGAGTAACTAGACCAACAATTGACAGAACTAAATAAATGCTCCCCAGTGGCAGACTCATGCACCTGTGAGTGCCCGGGTACTAGCTTTTGGATAGTCTTACCCACATAGAACGGACAGATGAAAAAGCATTCGAAGTAGCAAAGATGTTTTGTACTACTACAGAAATGCAGTTGAGGAAATCTTATCAGTAATATAGTCTTTCTAAGGGGTAAATTATGGTCCCTACGTTTCAGAGTTAAATTCTTGAAGTATGTGAGTATTGATAGACTTGAAATTTCTAAGTTTAATGAAATTAAATGGTTTAATCCTCCTAAGTGCCCAGTCTACATGAGATTAACTTTTTGGCTTGTATAGTCAACCATACGCTGATAAGATCTCATCAACTGATGATACTGTTGTATCCGACATTTTGATTGTTCACTGTTTAAGAATACTATTTATGTGGTGTGCCACTAACAATCTATTCACGTATATATATATATATATATATATATATATATATATATATATATATGAAAAAAAAACAAAAAAAACATATTTCATCGAAGCGTTTCATCCCCTGAAAAACTTTATCAACGTAAATGATTTTTATTTTTCAACTTTTGTCTATAAACTGAACTAAAAATATATTTCAAGCTTTCACCAATATTTTTAAATCTGTGTAAGTAAAGTTAAAATATGGCGGACGTATAAGTAAATGCTGTTTGTTTATATTTATTTATTTTTTAACTGGATTTATTATTTTATTTAAATTTTAAACATACGTATATTATTTAAATAACATTAGTTTTTGCGTCCACCTTTTTATTTTAATTTAAAAAATATGGTCACACATGTTGTTTGGGAAGGGAGCATATATTGTACAAAATTTTGGCAAGAATCTATAGCGGCACTCTCCGAAATGTTTCTCCGAAATAAATATCCTTACATTTACCCACGAAAAAGTCCATCGGGCGTCGAATCACGAAACGTTTTCTGTTGTCTGTATTCATATGGTATATACATATATATTTTTTTTTACAATTTTTAGACTGACACACGCGCACATGTCCGCACACACACAAACATATATATGTATGTATTTGCATATATATTTGTGTGAGAATGTTTATGTACCTGTGTACATACACATTCTGGAAAAATTGAGTATAATTTTTTATGCAAGGAAATTTCACAGATAGACACACACACGCCAGCGCGTGTATATAGGCTTAACAATTTATTTCACCAAATTGCCCTTTAAAATGTTTTTTTTACTTGATAAGTATTGGCAGAATCACTTCGAAGTATGGTCCATGCGTAGCTAAATATTTCGTGGGTTGATAGTGATCTTGCCAAGAACTGTCTTAAAATTCGTTTTACGAGACCTCTTTTGGTTACTTATTTATTTGGGGGTGGATACCATTGCCTTTTTCATAGCATTTGGAAATAGTCAAATTCACAAAGTATAAATCTAGTGACTAATCTTTTCCATTTTGGTAATAGTAAAGCCCAGAATTCACGAATTTCTAACGCATTACAGACAACAGCCTAATCATGTTTGGGAATTGTTAGGCCTCGGTGTGGGAACTCCCTCCACCCCCGCAATCCTAGTAACGATTTTCGTCAGTTTCAATTAATACTCATACCTGTACTTCTTAACCTCATCGTGTATATTACACACACTTCCCTGTGTCACCAGTAATGCTCATGAAGATTCTTTATTTCTCCATTGCAATTTCACCATAATTCATTTTTCATTCATTTTCCGCCAACAGTATAACACGAATACCTACAGTTTATTGTTCTGCTCTTAAACAGTTGAACATTCTTTTAAAGAAAACGGATGTTGTTATATATGTTCGAGTATAAATAATTTCCTTATCGTGTATACTAACGAAAGGCTACGCTGAGCATTTAACAACATACTTTTAAATGGGAACAATAATCGATATCTCGTGCCCGGAGAATTTGGCAACCATCAAAACTCGAGTCGAACATCAAACGTAGTTATAAGTGTATTTATTAACATATATTTCTTAGGTCTGTCTAATCACACTGAGCACTATTATGTCGACACCTCTAGGTTAAATTTGGTAATTATTTATTTGCTTATCAGCGTATGCACATATACGTATAACTATTTCCTAACTATATATATATATATATATATATATATATATATATATATATATATATATATATATATATATATATATATATATATATATATATATATATATATATATATATATATATATATATATATATATATATATATATATATATATATATATATAACCCTATATGGAGGCACAGTAATGGATATCGGCTTGGATTGTGGAATCGCAGAGCCGAGTTCGAATCCAGGTTGAATCCATTACATTCACTTACGTGCTAATACCCTTGGGAAAGGTGTGAATCCTATTCTTCTCCCTCCAGCTATGGGTTAAATAGCAGGACAGACTGGGTTCTATAGCCTTGGATGGCAACTGGTCTAGGAGAATGACAACTCTGAATTCCAAACCGGAGGGGGGTTGTTTGAGGACCTTGTGGCACGTAGTGCACCAGATCTCTGTATTCAACCCTTCAAAAAGTGTGGATAGTCCTGCACGAAATCTTCACCGAATCTCATGTGCCTGTGTCGGGCTGTCAGTTTCCTGGAAACTGATCTGCTTGACCCTCCTACGTCGAACCCGACGGGAGAATCGATTATATATATATATATATATATATATATATATATATATGGAAAGATATATCGATAGATAGAAAGAAAGATGCAAAAGCCTTTCAGTTAATTTTCTAAACAGTTTATTAAGTAAAATATAGTAATTAAAGATTTATCCGATTTTCGAGGAGCTTTATTTTCTTCATCATTTGATTCCTTTTCTTTCTGTTTTTCCTCAGTTTTTCTTTGGTTTTCCTTATAATCTTTAAATTATTTGAATCTCTATTGTAAGATGTTTTTATGGAAATAAACTGTTGCGAAAATACTGATGACAGACCTGGAAACATGTGAAATAAATTCTTTTTCTGGGTTCTTTATCCATTATCTTCCCATATTTTTATCACAAACAGGTGATGTATATATGTATTTAACGTTATTTATTTACTAGAAATATATTAGGGTCAATTTCCATCAATCTGGGAACAAATCTCCAGCAATAAATTCCCTTTCACATTAATAAAACACAATCTCTCCAGTTAAATAAAAACACATAAAAACATGTGCGTTGTTTTCAAAGACAAAAAAAAATGAAAATTCTAAGATTTTAAAATTTTCTGTAAATTTGATAACGTCCATGAGGATATATACGAAGAAAACTACGACTGGCTTTACATAGAAAGGGTTAAGATAAGAATTACCATTATTGGTCTCTTGATAAAATGAATTTAAAATAGTAGCGTTTTGTAGAGAGTAGAATCACTGCGAAAATCCGTAAATTTCAGCTTGTTTCTCATATTACATATAATCAAGAAATCAAGAATCTTTTCTTAATTAAAAAAAAGATCTGCACGTTCTATAAAATCACTAAGTTACCATAACATACTTATATTTGAAAACTATATTTTTTAAAGATTGTGTACCAGAATGATTTCGTCGTGTTACACCAAATTGACATGGACTTTAAGTTTAAGTTCAAAGCAAAGCAAAGTAGCTGATAAGGAAGAATGAAGTCGGAATTGAGTTCCAAGGACGAGAAGTGTAAGAAGAAAGTAAATTATAATTATAAACTATAATTATAATATTAAATATAATGATAATAATAATGAAGTATTTTTCTGTTGGGTCATATATATATATATATATATATATATATATATATATATATATATATATATATATATATATATATATATATATATATATATAGAGAGAGATTTAAATCTATTTAAACTCGGTGGGTGAAAAAAACCTGCATAGAAAAATTTTCAAATGAATCGAATCAGAGGAAAAATGGAAAATGAAAGCACCAGAAACCTCTGTAAAGGGCGAAAGAAATCATCCAGTACCTTAAAGAAAAAAAAAAACCCAGAGAGTAATAAGCTAAAACGAAGAGTACTCGATAATTAGAACAAAAGTAAAGTAAATAATTCCTAATACGAGCCAGGTGCTAGATTTCACCACATAGGATCATCAGGGCGAATTTACCAGTTCCACCTGATAATCCCATGTGGTGAAATCTAGTTAGTTAGTACCTGGCTCATTATGATTTATTATATATATATATATATATATATATATATATATATATATATATATATATATATATATATATATATATTTAGTTTGCATACTATGTAACATTCGGCAAAATTGAGCATCTGTATGAATCCAATGCATTGATAAAATCAATCTCAATTAGCTTTATATCTATAGCTTATATTTTTCGATTATATGACGTAAGTAAAATCTCAGAAACCCAATAACTTATTTAATTTTGCTAACTCTAAAAGGGTGCGTTGAAATCTTCGAGACTTATGTCTAATTTTGACTTAACACAGAAATAAATTTGTCGAAAGCTGAACGTTCTATTGCCGTTCAATATTAAAGATGTTCAAAATAAATAAATTTTCTATTGTCATATTTGCCTTATTACTAAAGTCAAGTGCATCATCCCAGAATCTATAACGTTTATATATATTTCGTTGTAGATAATTTCACGCAGAAACGCTTTTCATAATTTTACCTTTAAATATTGTCCTGTTCCATCGAACATAAATTGTTTCGCTTTCTAGAGTCTAAATACATAAATGGCAAATTCCGTCAATCTGTCCGTGTGCTTGAAATACATCAAACTTGTGTCACACTTGCTCAACATAGACATAGTTTACCTTTTTGGAATCAGGATGATCCCGGGATTGAAAATATGCCCTTATTCTGGGGCTTGGACATCGAGCATTGTGATTATTTTTCAAATGCGGAGGAAACAGATAAAAATTCAAATTTTAAACTAACTAAAATAAATTATTGAGTTTACAAGATTTTAATTTTTATCGAAATTTAAGTCACTGTAAAAATCGAGGAAATCAGTTTAAGTTTTTCCAAAATGCCAAAGAATCAAGTTAAAGTGAGCGCTTTCAGGCGTGAGATTTTGAAGTTCCGCAAAGTTTGTCATTTGAAGAACTCAAGACGATTGAAGTTTCACGAAGTTGGATTTGAAGAACACAATTTTCGTTCTGAATCGGAGTTTCGACCCGAATCGGAATTTTCGTCCAAAGTTGGACTTTCGGCCTGAATCGGTCTTTTGGCCGAATAGGAACTCATAGCCAGAATCATAGTTCAAGTGAGGTTTTAAAGTCCCATGGAAAAAATTGAGGAATTCAAAGTTATTTCTTTCAAGTCGTCATTGCTGTTTTCTAAGCTGGACCAGAAGTGTCTTTAGTTTTAAGCTGGAGAACCAAGGACTATGTAGGATCTAACTTTAAGTTCCACAAGTAGTGCAGCTTTTAAGCGAGTTCAGGAATATTTGCATTACACTTTATTTCATTTTTGGTTATGTTGTAGGCCTTTATATGACAATACAGTATAAGCTTTGCCATTCGGATATTCTGAACAAAATAAACTATTTTCAAACTACTATCGTGTCTGTTAATAGCATTTACGTCTTGAACAACATTCTCCTCATCATATTCTTATCATTTTTATAATAAATCATATATTAGCAACTTATATTTACTTCAGAGATTGTCGTCAGTTGAGGAGAACATGTATAGAGCATTAGCAACCGTTTAGTATTTTTTTAAAAGATCAGATGCGTAGCTTTAGTATACTTACCTGTCTTTACTGTGTATTCCAGTGAAAAAAAATGTTATATACTCAGATTCGTTCAACATAAAATATCGTCGATATTCCCAGATCAAAGTGATTAATAAAATCGAATTATCAATTTATATTGGAGTAAAAATTTATATCGATTCTATCAATTTCACAAAATTTAAACAGTTAATAATTTTACACGTTTTAAAATATTCACCACTTTGGATAAGCAATAAATTCATATACCTTAAGCTATTCATTATTCTAGCATATTACCGATAGATTAGTATATTTGTATCGGGTAGATTTTAAATTTTGAAGTGCGATAATCCTTTTTTATGTGCCTCTCTTGGACCAAGCCAGTTTAATGACGTTATATAAGCCACCTTGTCAAGTAAAGGTTTCCAAAATAAAGACAATTACATTATAACTTATTTCGTTCCGTTGTCTTCCAAGCCACGGAAAATGTGTCCTGGCTTTCTGAATTATATAATCTTGCGCTATGGCTGCCTTATTTCAATACAAAAATATTCTCTTTAACCATTAATGCAAAATTGTGAATCTCAAATTCAGATGCACATTAATATAGAAACTGTTTTAGATTTATCAAAATAGAAAACAATAATTGTATTATTTCTCTTCTTTCCAATGTATGTGCTTCTTTATTTACACATCTTCCTATTGTCGCTTATCAATAAAACACGGACGTAGATCTCGTTACAATTACAAATACAAAGACTGATTTTCAGTTCTTTTTAAGGGCAGATTCTATGCAGTTTTTTTAAAACCCGACTGAAACCCGTTGGCCAGATTTTTCTTTGCTTCCACATAAACATACTCCCGTTTGATTGTTTCTCTCGATCAGGTGTTTGGCCCGTAGAGCTTTTCGACTTTGTTCTACTCTTTATTTCATTCGTTTATTTAGTTTTCTTCAACAAAACCATTTTCACTATTTTTAGGGAAGTGATGGAACTTCAAAAAGGTTGATTTCCTTCCACTTATCTCAAAGTAAGAAAAAAAAATGTTGCTACTGACAACATTGCAGTTTATTTCATTTATGCTGAGGCATAAAACTTACCCCTAAACATTTAGTTTAAAAACTCGATTTTATTTGTAGATACGTTTTATATTATTATCTATTTTCTGACAGAATGTTTTATTTCATGTTTGAGTAAAACTAAGAACAATACACGCAGTTATAGTTAGGAACAATTATTTCGAGATATTCGCTTCGTTACGTATGAAATAATTGATATTTCTACTGTTTCAGTAAGGAATCGTCACTTTTAGCTTATCGGGTTGAAAATTCAAGGGATTTGAAGAAAAGTGAATAAAAAAATGAACCATTTAAAATAATATATCTCATATTATAATTACATATCCATGTAAATCCATCTTGATTAAATAAAATCAAGCGTCATTGTGAATACTGCTTTTGAAGTTTTGAAATTTACGTTTGAATGCTCTATATTTCCAGTAAACACGTCATCATGGTTCTTCACAGGTGATCGTTCTTTATTATCTGGGAATCACAAATTAATCTTTAGGAAAGGCATTTTTTTCCTGTTAAATCATTCGCATTATGTATTCACAACTGTCCTTCTCCTGGACAGGTTGCCACCCACAAATATAGAGCCCTGTTTACTCCCATAATGTGGAAACGAAAATTAATACTAGAGTTGATTAAAGGAGAACGTCAGAGATGTCCAAACATGTTGATGACAGGTAACTAAAACTTGTCGTGTATCCAATGTGGTATAGCGTATAATGATACTAAGAAATTATCTTAAGCCTAATGAACTTCTCGTTGGTAATACGAAACCATAAATAGTTTCTGTGATAAGACAAGATCCAGCAATATCAAAGAATTAAATATCATGAAAAGTACTAGATTATTACATTCTGTCTTTAGCTGGATGTTTTAATCATTTTTTCAAAGGCTATCTTATAACCATTTAACCCCGAGATAACTAATAAAGCCACTAAGACTCACTGGGTTACTGAGTGTGAAAGAATATAAGAAAAAATTATTAAGGAGACCTCAATTAAAGAAAAAGAATTGAGAAGATAGAAGATAACGTTTAACATTGCATGTAAATTTGTTGAAAATCAAAGTTGACTGGAAAGCAAGAATCTAGAAGAGAGTTCCGCAAGCGTAAATTGGATCTATGTGTATTAAGACAAGTATTGCCATAAAGAAATTGTAAGAATGTGGGATAGCGAACAAACGTAATATTGATGGACATACGAAAATATATATTGAGTATTTAATGACAATTTTTTAGAGAAATAACTGGGACCATTTCTTACTCTTATAAGTTTATGCTTTGACATGGCTAAAAGATAATTTAATGAAAGCTCAACAAAATTCGAGAAGCAATGTCATGTTAGGCGAGATTTTACGCCTTTTTACACTGTCAATGTAGTCCATGTATATTCGGAATATTTTCTCGAGGTTTAAATTCGGACGCGATAGGAAAGTCGATAAAATAATTTTAGTTTCCGTTGAGGAATATATTCGGCAATTATTGCCAATAAATAAGGTCATAAAGTGTGTGTAGCTCTAAGCAATAATATTGTATCATTGTGAAGAAGGTAGAGAAGTTATTCTACGTTGGCAAAAATAATGAAATATGAATGTGAGCAAGGCAGAATGTATGGGTGTTAGCAAAAGAAACGGGCCAAAAATTTACAAATTGGAAATACCAAAATCATGCAATTATAACACCTTAAATATCTGGGAAGTGTTTTAACACAGAACGGAAAGTACGACACTGCAATAAGAAGACACATTGCGAGAGGAAATGATGTTTCGTAAAAGCTAATTAAATGCATAAAAAAATTCTTTAGAAACAAACAAAAAAGTACTGAACTTTTCTGTAATCGTTCTTGTATATGACAGTGAAAGCTTGAAAATCTCCTCACAGGAGGAAGCTGAGATTATCAAAGACTGATCTTTTGGTTTTTATATTCCTCTGAAGATATCCCCCGACAGATGTCAATATTATCCACACAGATCACCTCCCATACCACTTGCATAGGAATAGCGAAATGTATTCCTCCACTATTAAGACATAGAACAAGGGCCAATCTTCCAGATATTCTGTGTAGTATATCATTTACTAGATGGATTTTTTAAAAAAGTGATTTCATGCGAGTTTTTATTTTTTCAATTCCGAGAAAACAGTAAACGGAACTTATGAAAGATTCATATATATATATATATATATATATATATATATATATAATTATTTATTCGAAAATTATAACTTAAATATGTTATAAAATCACTACAAAAACAGCCATTTTGTTTCAACACTTCACTTGATAAGACACCAGCAGTATTGAAACAAAATGGCTATTTATGTTATAATTTTCGAATAAATAATTGTATTTGCTCTACTCTGTATTGAGCACTCTTTTAAGAATAGTATTTTGGGGTTATTGAAATGTATCCGGTATACCCCAATCTTATACTTGGGTATATATATATATATATATATATATATATATATATATATATATATATATATATATATATATTAAATTGCTATAAGACTAAGGAAAATTTTAAACTAAGTTGTTTTTTATATTATCCACCTAATATATATAAACCATGTACTTTCTTTATATAGGTTATATCAATACGCGACCTACAAGATGGTATAGCAATTTCAATGAAGCCTTTTACATCATCAAATCAATTCCATATCTAATTATTTGTACGTTATACAGTGATACCAAACATTAAATATTAAGTTCACTCAACGTTAGACTCCCTTTAGATGTTATCAGGAGCGTTTATTGTTCACTATATTTTAAATTATGGCTTTCATAGTATTGAGAGAGCTGTCAAAAGTATTGCAATATATTTTTCTTTTATTTTAACGGGGTTTATAAACAACAAAACATTAAAAACGCGAAGAAAATATAAAAACTATTATGAAAGGTTTTCTTTGACTAATCAAACATGTAAAGTTGGTTTGCAGACATTCCTGGCAATGATTTCTCGTTCAGTATTTATGCTTTGTTTTTTTTTTTCCCCGGTGAATTGAGATTGCTTAAATTCAGATTGATTAAATCCTAATATCGCTTGACAATAATCAAAATTATCCGATAGAGGAGGCAAGCTGAAAACATCAGAATAGTCAATGCGAGCGAAGAGAATCATCCACCGTAAATTGGATATGAGGGGCGCTTTAATGTTTGGCTTGCATATTCATTGAACGAAAAGAATTCTACGTGCCTCTATAAAGAATCTGTTGTCTTCTGTGTTGTCTCTGTCGATATTATATAAAAGGGCATGAACTAAAATGACGATGGCTTTTTTAGTGTTTGTTTTTATTAGAAGAGGGGAAGCAAATGAGACAGCTTGGATTCTAAGATGTCACGGGAACAAAGGTCGCGCGTTGGCTCAGCATCACTCCCCTCCGCTCACTGTGGGTGATCTTAGTGGGTCTCTCAAATGATTCTCTTAGCTTGAAACAGTGACAACATAATAGAATAAATTCATATTCGTAACATTATTTAAGAGAACAAGGGGCAAAAGAATGCGAACTCCATCGGACAATAGGTTAAATGAGCCACATAACCAAACTAATGATGCGAATTCTGATAAATAAAGCGCGAAGCAGAATTAAACCGGAAATAGGGCAAGACCAGTCCGACTTTGTCAAGGACAACGAAACAACAAATGCTATAGGCAGGATCAAAATGATATCAGAGAGAGCAATACAAATACAGAAAGATGTACACTTATATCTTATAAATTACCGCAAAGCATTTGACAAGGTACAGTAAAACGATCTATTTGTATTGCTAGGAAGACTCGATCTCCTTGGAAAGTATATTAGAATACATCAAAACTTATACTAGGTGCAAACCTGCTGCGTACGGATAGAAAATTGTGTAGCTATACAAAAATAGTAAAGGGCGCGAGACGACGACTCGTCATTCTCCCCAGATGTATTCAACCTCTACAGTGTCGCTATCCAAAGTGATCTAGAGAGCCTACCAGGATTTATTATCGTTGAGCATAATTTTAACAATATAAGATACATATATAACACTATTTGATTGGCTGACAAAGAAAGCAAACTAAGGAACTCCTAGATAGAGTGGTAGAAGAAAGCAAGAAAAAAGAACTAACCATCAACTACAAAAAAAGACAGAATGTATGTCGAGAGAAAAAGTCCAAGATCCAAGTTATGAATTGCATATATAAACATCAAGCAGGTGGAGACGTTCAAGGATCTGGAACCGTTTTAAACATAGGATGAAAAATGTGACACCGAAATCCGAACACGCATTGGCATAATAAAAGGGGCAGAAGCTAAGCAAGGTGCTGCTGCGAAACGGAAACTTTCGATAGAGACAAAGAAAAGATCCTTCTTCGTATATGGCAGTGAATGTGGCAGAATTTTCCTAAGGACGAGGAAAAACCTAGACATAGCAGAAATATAGCTCTACTGAAGGATAATGAGAATTCCATAGACGTTACGGGTAAGCAATAAGGAAGGTTGAAAGAAAATGGCAACAGAAAGAACAATTCTACACAAAACCAGGAAAAGAGCGCTAGAATTTCTTCAACATGTAACAAGGAAGGAAGGCTTTAAAAAAACTTAGCTGTCATGAGCCATATCGAGGACACAAGAAAAAGGGGGAGTAGACGAGTCATTTACCTGACAAGTTTGCACGAATTGTTGGCGGGACAGGAAAATGAGTACTTAGCACAGGGAGAAAAGCTGCTAAGAGCCACAAAAAGATAGAAAGTTGTGGAGATCCATAATCGCCCTTGTTCTGAAATGACGCAGCATATAGAAGAAAATTCCTTTATTATCTGGGAACCAGCTTTTGGCGCAGGTGCGTCTTACCGATTAAGCCAGGGGAAATCACATGTACATTTCTTAAATAGGTAAATGAAAATTGCATTATGGTCATTTAAAGTTATCGTAGAAAGTAATATTCCTGTAAAAGTTTTTTTTTTTTTTTTGAAAATTCCGTTGATATGAAATAGGTATTTGAGAATAAGAAGTCGTAGAGACTCTTTAACTTCCCATGACGGATTTTTTTTAAAGAATCCATAAGTATTTGAGTGGAAGGCTGGCATTTTGGAGACAGGCATTTTAATTCCATTTCACATTCTGTTCAGTGAAGCCTCATTGTAACAGCGACTACGACTGAATCGGTTACATGGCATTATCTGCAGCCTTCCATAATCACGGACGCTACAAAATGTATGAAAGAAAATGTTAACCGTTTGAAATTTCATTCTTGTTATTCACTATATTAAAGTAATGATGACATTTAGTCGAGGAAAAAAAATCAATAGAGAAGTTAATTTCATGACTGTATAGATTGTACACATGCACGTAGGAAGATACGATTTGCAAGAATCTAATTGCACATGTCTCGAAGCACATGCGCAAAAAGGATTCATTGGCGGAAGATTACGAACGTACCGTTTAGAACTGCGTTTTGCTTTCGAAAGTAACTGACTGATATTATACGTGCAGGTAATCGTGGACAGGTGTGTCTGTGTGTGAATGTGACCATTTATTCACAATTTTTAAGTAAAAGGAAAAGCATTCGATGCATACAGAGACGTGTATAATAATCTATCTATCTATCTATTCTATCTATCTATCTATCTATCTATTCTCAATCTGTTCATATCTATCTATCTATCTATCTATTCTCAATCTGTTCATATCTATCTATCTATTCTCAATCTGTTCATATCTATCTATCTATCTATCTATCTATCTATCTATCTATCTATCTATCTATCTATTCTCAATCTGTTCATATCTATCTATTTATTCTCAGCCTGTTCATATCTATCTATCTATCTATCTCATAGTTTCTACACAAATGGTTTGATCAGATGAGTAAAAATGAAACCAAATAAGTAATTTTAATGAAATTTCTCCATCTCGCCCACACATAGACTCTCACACCATATATATATATATATATATATATATATATATATATATATATATATATATATATATATATAGTTTATGAAAAACTAGGTAATCCGTATGGGTAAACCTAAGGAGGATAAAATCCAGAGAGCTCAATGTAAATCCAGAGCAAATAATTTAAATAAAAACAGACCACTTTAAGGTTCCATGTCATAAATTATTTCATCACAACCCTTTTAAAGGACTGCGGATCATCAGACTTTACTTTACAAATTAGACGGGAATATATATATATATATGTGTGTATGTGTATGTGTGTGTGTGTTTATTTCGATGGCTAAATTCCCGTCTAATTTGTGCACAAATGAAAATAACACAACATCTCACTTATATTATACTAAAATTACACCAAAATAACTTCAATTACTACAGAGTAGATCGTTTTAATAGAATCGCCATTCACTTCAACCATGTCCGCTACACGACTTCGAAATTTGTTCTTCTGGAAAGTCTCCATGTTTAAGTTGGTGAATGCTGCCATAATCCTTGTCATCATTTCATCTTTGATGTTACAAAGAGTTTTGTTGGTATTTTGTTTAAACGCACAACACGCATGATAATAAAGCGGATTTCAATCTTGGTTCCCCTGCTTGTGTGGCATGGTGAGGCGTTATGTTGCAAGATGTAGGGTCACTTGACCCAGGGCAGCACTACCTCCTCAGGTCATTTGATGTATGCCTGCATGTTAAGTCTAAGGGCTACATCAATCAAATCGGGAGTTCTTTTCTTATCAGAACGATCAGAATGAGTTTTGCGATCCACCATACATGCGTAATCGACATTAAACTCAGTCAACAATTTCCGAATCCTCTGCTGATTGGCATCCAAACACTTTGAAAGTTACGTATTGGCGCTGACAGCGTGAATGTCAAATAGTACAGCATGCCTTTGCCAAATTTCTGACAGAGTGAAATGTGTCAAGGTACTCTTCTTCTCACAGACAGTACCCAACTGACCTACTATAATGTATAGACGACTCAATTCAAAATAAAGCGCATGCGCGAAATGAAAAACGTAACATGGCGACAATTTACCCATCGCACTATATATATATATATATATATATATATATATATATATATATATATATATATATATATATATATATATATATATATATATATATATATATATATATATATATATAGATATATATAAATTAGCTGATTTAAAAAAAATATGGTTCTTACGCTACACAGGGATTACCATGTTTCAAAAACAGAAACTAACTACTTAAAATTCAATTATTTAATTAAATTAAAAGCACTACTTCTGTTTCATTTACCAGCGAATTTTAAAATAAATTATTTTGTAATTTACTGAGTTTTAAAAACACATTCATTCATAATATTTGTTTCCAAGGATACAGAGAAATACAATCATTTAGCACTGTTTTGAAAATACTATATATATTACTGTTCTTTCTTTCTTTTTACTTATTAACCTTATCAGACAATATGAAAGAAACTTACTTAAAATAAACAGACAAAACATGTCCATATTATTTAAGGAAATGCATTAATATATATATATATATATATATATATATATATATATATATATATACATGTTTGAATATATATATATATACAAAAAACACATTTTGTATATATATATATATATATATACACATTTTTGTATATATATATATATATATATATATATATATACACACATATATATATATACATGTTTGTATATATATATATATATATATATTTGTTTATATATATATATATATACACATGTTTGTATATATATATATACATGTTTATATATATACGCATGTTTGTATATATATATATATATATATATATATATATATATATTTTTATATATATATACACATGTTTGTATATATGTATATATATGTATGTGGTAGATAGATAGAAACCTTAATGTTTACAAAATGATATTTGTGTTAGCCAACCGAAATTGTTATGAAAGCTTCCAGGATATATTTATAGTATAATTATTTTTCTTGTGATTTATCAGTTCCTATTCTTATGGAAGTAGTTCATCACAGTATATATATATATATATATATATATATATATATATATATATATATATATATATATACATATAGTATCCCTACTGTTATTGATTGTTTAAATTTCGTACATCCAAAGATGATCAGCAATCACAAATATGATTGACCTCACTAACAGAATAAGAGCAATTCAACCTGGCTTTAAGAATATCACAAAAAGTATCAAATGTATTTGTAAAAGGACTATAAGTGAGAAAGATATTCTAGCCACCAGAGATGGTTTTATGAATGTAAGCAAAAAGAAAGTGTTCAGTATATTATGAACTTAAAGTGTGAAAAGTAACAAATTAACTAGTTAACATGACAAACAGTAAAATCAAGTTGGACGAAGAAATATGTGGACATTTTTGTGAATTATAGAAAGTTGCATTGGATAGACAAAATGGCAATGATAGACATAGGTTCCTACACGGACAAATCAACCACTATGACTTGGCTTCAGCAATGTTTTTCACAGGTATTAGACGCCAAAAACGTTTAGGCTTCTTGAATGAAAAAACAATTCAGACAATTTCAATCATTTTTAAGTGTTACAAATCACATGCACGATGATTTAAGCTCAAGAGGCTATTAATGGCTTGCAGTTCATTTTCACTGATTGTTAAGTAACTTGCCAAAAAACATGTTTCACAGAAACCATCCTAATCTTTGACGGATAGTCCTCTTCGTATGTATGCCGTGTCATTTCAGGATGTGCGCCATCATGGCTATGAACAACGCTTTGGTTTTATAGCTTTTCGTAGGGTTTGTCTTTTTGTCATGTCACTCAGTGTTTGTTCACCCATACATTTACAAAAACACCGTGAAGTTCGTTATTTGCTGTTTTCCCCTGTTTTCAATATGCCCTGCTTGTGTCAAATTCCCAAGCCCTCCTTCATTATGTGTCCTAGAAATTCCAAATGTCTCTTTCAGATTCTAATTACAAATACCTTCTTTGCTTCCATTTTCCCTTAGAACTTACAGTTTACTCACTAGTTCACTTTATGTCATTCTCACAATCTTTGTTTAGCCATATTTCTGTTGTCTTATGTCTCTACATATTTTCTGCGATTAGATTATCTAGTGTTCACTAGGAAGACCAATATTATATAACAATTCAGTTTTTCCTTTTCTTAATTTGCAAATATTTTAGAAGACATCATTTACTTTTCCAATATGACTTGAGATTTCGCTCTCACATTTTCCGTTTTCATGACTTTTAAATTTTCGTAGTTACTTGATTTTTGTATCTACAATTTGTAGTTCGTATCTAGGGATATTTCTCTTACTGAGAGCCATTTATTCTGTCTTTTTAAATTGATTTTTTAGTCCTTTCTCCTCATTTGGCTCCCCTACCTTCTCTGGGGCTTCATAGATTTTCCTTTACTTCTGTTATCAACTCTGTGACATTTGCATACATTATGTTGTTAAGATTGTGCCAATCAATAATAAAACATGGTACAGTTTCTATTTCTCTCCTGAGAGCCTCGCTGCGATGTTTAAATATGTCAGGTAAGAAGACACGATCTTCTCATACAAACCTTTTTATAATTGTGTATTTTCTGAATTCATTTTATATTTATATACAGGCGATTTGCTCCCAGTAAAAGGTCCAGGTTCTTCTAATATTCCGAATAAATCAGGCTTATCTAACAGTTTAAACCGCTCCTTGTGTCGTAACTTATCGAACATTTCTGTAAAATCTAATAAAACATAGATATATATCCTTTTGTAATTTCATTGCACTTTCTGACATCATTCTGAGCATAAATATTATATTATTTGTTCCAATATATTTAACAAACCCGCACAGTTACATCTGGTATAATTTTGCTTTCTGTACTATTTATCCGACTTATCTGATAAGTTTCGTTATGTGGTTCTTTTGGCTAATTGTCCGATGTAGCGCGCATTCATCTGGACCTTACGGTGGCTTCAGCATGTTATGAAAATTAATTTATTTAGTCGGTATTTCATCAATACTGTATCTCTCATTTATTATTTCCGTAATAGTGCCAATAATGAAATCGTCTAAAACTGCTATCTTCTTTATTACAATATCATCGTTCCGCCATCTGCTGTTTTGTTTATATTCAACTTGACTATTGTTGACTTTAATATATTATGCCCTTCCATATCTTAGTACATTGCAGGTTCTCCGTCGTAATCATTCCAGCTCAGACTTCATTTTCTTTCTCCATTATTAGCATGCCTAATTTTGAACTTATGAACCCTGTCGATAAAAATCTTCAGTTTTGCTATTTCTCTCATTCTTTTGAGCATTCTTCATACTTCTGCATATATTTCTTTGAAACATTCCTCTCTTGTTTGGTTGTAGTTTTTTTTATATTTCTTTATGTAATATACTATATTCTGTGCCATACCTTGGTACTGTTTTCTGCCTCTTTTTATCATGTCAATAATTTCACGTCATGCCCTTTCTTTTATTTTCTAGTTATTCTTGAGAAGATCTTGTTTGCGGATATCACTAAAGCTTCCTTTAATTTTTTCAACGTTAAATTTCCATTTTCATTCAGTTCATTATAACTGCTTTTATCGCTGCTGATAACATTTCTTTGAACTGATCTAAGGATTGATAGTGGTTTGGTTTTTCGTTCGTATATCCACAATGATCTTATTGAGACAGTAAATCGAGTTGACCAGTCGTTGACTCAACAAGATTCTTTCCACACTTCGATAGTTCTTTTGTATTCTACAGGGATGCTAACCACCCACCCCTGACTCAATAAAGTGAAGTGGCGTTACATTCAGTCGTGGTCCAACCGACGAAAGACTTCTCACATATATATATATATATATATATATATATATATATATATATATATATATATATATATATATATATATATAAGCAAGTTTCAACAAAAACAAGAGTTACAAGTCTAAGCAATTTTAAATAATTCGCAAACTTCTAAATAATTTTTTAAAGTATTTTACTCCAAGCAAGGCGGCAATGCCACTAATACGCAAGGGGCTACAGAGAGTGAAAGTAATTGAAAAGATTGGGTATATGGGGAGGATTGAGGAAATAATGAAAGAAGGACGGAGATCAAGCCATCGGAAGATGTCAATTGACATTACATTTAAATTTTTGAAGATTATATTAATCAGAGAACTGCAAGAGAAGATTTTCGAGTAGAAGTTGCGGTTTCATTTAACTGTTTCAATGGTAAAAGGTTGGGACCGAAATGCCACTCTAGTAGCACGCTTAAATTCATGCAGTCGGCGCACCAGTGAAAATATCTCGTCAGAGAAGATGCCATGAATATATTTATATAAAAGACAGAAGGAAGTCACATTACGTCGGTGAGAAAATGACTGGAGTCGTGATCCCAAGTCAGGACCGATCACATTGCATATTCGTCTTTGGATTTTGTCGAGAACTTCGAGATGAACAGCGGGGGCACCAGACCAGATATGGCAACAGTATTCCATGAATAGAAGAATGGTAGATTTGTAGATGTGGAGGATGGATTCAGACAAGAAAACCTTCTGGCGTGACATATAGAACCAAATTTCCTTGGGGTTGATGTACCCATTGATTTAATGTAATTGTTCCACCCCAGGTCAGTGAATGACGTGAAACGCAGAAGGTGCAGTGAAGAGCTCTCTTACAGTTGGTCATCATCCATGCGGATAAGAAGCAGGGAAATTTCTCTAGGGTGAGTAAATGACAGCAGTTTCGTTTTGGATGAATTAATATCTCACAAAATTATATTTAAAAACGTAGGTTTACATGCTTGAAAGCTTATACATGGTTACATCCTGTTTTATCGTAAAACTTCTTAGCAAAACCTATTTCCTATAATGTCTCTTTTGTGATTACGACCTTCAATATTTTGCTGTAACGTTATCGCTCATCGAAGAATCTGAAACGTTATTGTTCCTGATCTGGCATATTGGCTTCAGTGACATTCCGCCCACCATAACGCAGATTTCCTGAGACTTTTCTGTGAATATTTTCAAGGAACTTGATCTGATAGTCTTTCCTCTTTACTACTTCGGCTTCAAGGACTTAAGCCCAGTACGTGATTGGAAGCTATGTCTCATAATTTTACTGATGATGTTATAACCTTATTTGACATGCACTTTTCGCTTGTAGGTCTCCTTTCCAGCTTCTTCATTTCCTGTCAATTCCCAACTTCAGAATTTAAATATCTTGTCAATCGCCATTTTTAGGGCACGTTGAAATATGTTCTTTTATTCTCCTCAGTGTTTATTCTATGTCAGTAACCGTTTGTAACACAATCGAGTTTATCACTTTGTTTGGGTGAAATGACTAAATAAACTAAATTTAATGCATATCTTCGTTTATTACATAAAAATGTTACATACAGATGATAAAAGGTTTATTATAAAAGGTTTTATTTTTCGATGAAATGTTCATTGAAAATCGAACTGGAAGTGGCATCACAGAATCGGCTAGCAAGGATCATGTTGCTTAAAAAAATGGAGAGCGTTATTTATACTTCCTTGATATCTCACTGTTTTTAGTAAGAATTGCTGAATTGGTGTATAAAAGAGAAAACGGAGACGAAGTTCTGTAAATTTTTGTCAACTTCTAAAAACATTTATTAATCTTCTCAAACATTTCATTGTAGCAGTTATAGTAGAATATAATTTTACGTTATTACTCTCATCAGCCATCAGCGAGTTGCAGCAAAATGGAAAAGATTCCTTTGATTTATCCCTGAAAATATCAGAGGACGGAATCGTATTTAATGTTCATCATGAACCTTTGATGTAGGAATTAATATCTGGTGACCTACTATGTACTATGCTCACCCGAACAGGTACGAAAATAAACTTTTAGCCAGTGTTACGCCAGAAACACAAAATAAGTTAATGTCTCATTGGTTGACGCAGAAGGTAACCTCGAAGCCACTAACAGCGCAATGGGCTTCAAAGGATACCGATCTGACCATATGATATACACGTATAAGACAACCGGATAACAAAAAGTTATATAAATGTTCAAGCTGCAAAGGCAGAAGGTTAAAACCCCACAATAATAGTATAATGTCCCTCGAGAGAGAGAGCAGCCCGAAAGCACGTGCCATTTATAGGCCGACATTAATTCCAGAATTGAATAAATATATATATTACGTATTTGTAAATTTGGTGTTGTAATTCTTATCTATTATTAATAACATAATATTGCAATAAGAGCAAAAATTTTACTAAAGAAAAAATATATTTCTTAAATTCCCTGAAAAGTAAAACCTACTTATCATCTCCTTAACATTAATACCAGGATTCTTAAGGACTGGTCAACCAGATATTTGGATAAGCAATAAAAGAAAAAGAACTGTTTCAAAGTGAACGAATATCCTACAGAAACCCACCACACACTCTTACTAACCTCAATATAAATCCAAGAAAAGAGGGCTTCGCACTAAGCTCTCTCTAATCTTTCGGCAGAAATCTGGAGAAGTTCATCCATTCCCCTAACCATCATAGAACTAATCAGGACGAAAAACTTTTCTCTCACTTCCTCTTCCTCTATCCGTTCTAAAGTACCGCGAGCAACACAAGATGGATAAAATTTTTACTCATAAAAAGAAAATACATTTTCCAAAACAACGTTCGCTCGCGTTCTTTCAGTTTGAATACAAAAATAAACATTATGTACAAACCTCGAAGATACGGAAATCCTGATTTAATATAGAATTATAGGCACAGAACAATTCCCAAGAGAACGACGTGATATGCTTTTTCGGATATGATCTAGAATTTTCAGCAAAAATATTATAACATCAACTGAATTGCTTTAAACAAGTCCATTTTCCAATCATTTGGAGCGTTAATATCGATTGCGTGTGTGCGATTCTCTAGTTGGCATTATTTCAGACCAGTGGATTAGTAGAGGAAGTTCACTCGTTGAACCTCAGTCACCTGATCTCTTTCCATTAGACATTCTCTTGTGTCACAAACTGTCGTATAGACATCAAACGCTCGTCGTGTAGATGCTTTTAAGGCTAGAAGTAGGAATGCAGTATATCCAATCACTGGGCCGCAGGTGAGAATCAAATACACTTCATTCCAAAAAAAAAAGTGTAGACAAAGGAATAAAATAATAATGATGTTTCACTTTCTCAATAACCAAATAAAGAATTCATTAAACTTTATAAGATTTTGTAATTTTCCACTAAAGTTAAACACTTACCCGTTAATTTATTAGAGATGAAATGTGGACAATTCTTGATTGAATTTTCTCCTTGTTTGAGAATGATTATTCATAATTTGTAAACATCATGACCATTAAAATTAATCAGCAAAACATTCCTGTCGTTTTCTTTATATGTATATATATATTCATATATATATAGTTGACTCTCCCGTCGAGATTCGACGTATGAGGGTCAGGCAGATCAGTCTCCTAGAAACCGACACCGGCACATGAGATTTGATTATAGTGGTGAAGGCCTCGTGCAGGACCATCCACACTTTTTGAAGGGACGAATACAGAGACCTGGTGCACAGAGTGCCACAAGGTTCCCAAACGACCCTCCGCAGGTTTTGAATTCAGAGTTGTCGTTCTCCTAGACCAGTTGCCATCCAAGGCTATAGAACCCAGTCTCTCCTGCTATTTTACCCATAGCTGGAGGGAAAGTAAGAGGATTCACACCTTTCCCAAGGGTATTAGCACGTAAGTGAATGTAATGGATTCGACTGTAATTCGAACTCAGCTCTGTGATTCCTCAATCCAAGCCGCTATCCATATATATATATATATATATATATATATATATATATATATATATATATATATATATATATATATATTGTGTGTATTTAGATACAATTTTTTCATTCATACATGTTTCATTAAATAATATAGACAATTGTTGTCTATTTATTTTATGTAAATTCTTTTCATAACGTCTGATAAGCTTAATAACATGATCATTAAACGAAGAAAGAAAACCACAATATTGATCCATATTTTCTTTAAGCCAATCTCAGCTTTCGGCTTACATAAACCCATTATCAAAGATGTCAATTACTGTACAATATATTAAGCAATATACGGACAAGACAGTGTTGATAGTCTGTTATTGTTTTCAACTTTACTCCATGAAGTCATATCCTAACATATCATGCCATTTTCAAATCAGGCTGACCCCGTGAGCAAATTAAAAAAAATCCCGGGATGGATTCGGATCCGCCTATTTGAAATTTTGTATTAGCAAAGTTTTAATTACTGCAATTGTTTTCATCGATTTTTACGTAATTTTTGCAAAAAAATGTTTACGAATACTATTTCTATAATTTGGAAATAAATTTGAGAATAATTGCAATTAATTGTGAAATCCAGCGAAAGTCACCCCTGAAATAAAAATAATTGTTTGTACGGAAAGTAAGGACCTACGTACATCAAATTTCCTTTAAATTAAGTGGCAGCAGAAGAATTATCGTTTAAATTTTGAAAGGTAAGCTTAAATATTAATGCAATACTTAAATGCAGCGACCAATTTTGACTTTTTCCATAGTTTATTTTTGCCTATCCTATCTACGCCTTCCTACCAATTGTGATGAAGGCTTAATCAAGAGTCTTCTTGAGAATCTAGCTTAAATACTACCTGATAGCGCAGCTTTTAATCGAGTATATATATATATATATATAATACCGATATATAACGATATACTAATTTTTATATATCAAAAACAGTTTTGGAGGAAACATATATGACAATGTCGAAAAGGTTTTTTTTTTTCCTGTGACGCTTTTTGTCTTTTAGAACTTTGTCGGATGGTATTTGATTACATTGATGTGAATACACATGCGCACGAACGAAATAGCTAAGAATTGTAACTAATGCGCTTGGGGTATTGAATCTAGCCCGCTTCATTTAAATTCTTATTCTTTTTATTACAGCCGTCTTTGTTATTAAATACTCCGAATTGTGATGACGATTCATCTGCTAAGGATGGTGATAACATTGGAAACTGAACGCGAATTTAACGTGGATTTACTAACGATTAAAGCACTTTCTAAACCTTTTCATCAACATTTTCGTGAAAAGAATGAGTACCTAAATGACAAAGGCTAGATCATCTATGAGTAATAGACGAAAATATTTAGAATGTGTTTTTTCTCTAGTTCCTCCCAAGAAAATTAATGTCCAGTTTCCTACAACTTTTCACCATTGTCAGGAGATCTTCTGTTATCAAAACGTTGGATATTTAATAACAAAGCTGATGGAAACAAAAAAGAAATCTAAATGTAGTTGGCTAGATTATATAACCAAAACACATAAAAATGTAAATTCCTAGTGTCTCTCGTTCGTGTGTGTATGTGTAATTGCATCAGTCCTGATGAAGTCCTAAGGGACGAAACGTGTCAGGCAAAGATTTTTTCAACATTGAAAATTAACAAGCCACTCTTTGCTCCATTTAACAGCAGACTGTTGTATATATATATATATATATATATATATATATATATATAAAAGAGAGAGGTTATAGTGGTTCCAACGAGAGAAAGGTCTGCATATTAAAAAGAAGAGAGGTGACGCAAACGTCTTTGGTTGTAATGTGGATTTAGAAAAAAAATATTATGCTTTATTTTCCCTAATTTTACTACACGAGTTTCTGGTCTCGCGACCGTCTTCAGGTATATATATATATATATATATATATATATATATATATATATATATATATATATATAATATAAGAATAAAATAATAAATACAAATTTTAAACTCCATAATCTAAAATAAAAGTTTAAATGCCCTACCCAATTAAAAAAAAAAAAAAACTTTATGAAGTCGTCAAAAAAAGATTGGTAGTGTAAATGAGACAAAATACATATGCCACATGATAACACTTTTGAGTTGAATAGACAAAGTGTCTTTGCACATGCAGCGTCTAAGCTTTAGAATGGGACTGATGCTACGGTAGGGATGCAGAAAACGTCCACTGTAGTTAGACAACATTGCTACTGAGGCGTACATATTCTATTTTATCAATTAAAACCTTCTGGGCTATCAGATTATCGGCCTTTGAAAGTCTGCGTGGTCATTTCAAAATGTTGATCGTTGCATTTCGATTTTACATCAGTGGACCAGGTTCTGGACAGTCTTGTTTACCTAAGGCTTCCAACACTCAGGTATTTTAACACAATGTGGTAGATTGCACTGCCTCCACAACAAAATCACCGCAAATATTGTTCTGGCTGTCCTAATACGAACCATTTAGTTTTTCTTTTACTTGAAGCAGGAAGACTTTCTCATATACCTGTAAACGTATTAGTGCTTTATCGTGAATGTCAATCCATTTATAGTCATATGAGTCTTAAATGTCTGCAGTAGCTGTTGCTAATGTGTCATGTAAGAGATCGATTGGCATTTTGTTGGGTTCGGCAATTAAACCTGGTAAATCCATCACACAAATGATTGCAGTTTAGGAGCATATCGTAATAAAACTTAGGGAAGACCTCATACAATGTGCATTTGCACAG
>CAHIKZ030004385.1:2645000-2712500 GCA_903632075.3 Acanthosepion pharaonis | reverse complement strand
CTCCTCAAGCGTTGAGTCCATGCTCATTAAGGCCCAACTCCGATGGATGGGTCATGTCATCCGCATGGAGTAGCACCGCTTGTCAAGACGTTTGCTGTACGGAGAGCTTCTGCACGGCAAGAGAATCAAGGCCGTCCAAAGAAGCGGTACAAAGCAAGTGTGAAAGCAAATCTCCAGGGGTGCAAGCTCGAAAGCAAGGAACTAGAGGAGCGCACAAGTGATTGACCCCGTTGACTAATCACAATCCAAGATGCTGCTGTCACCTTCGAGGATGATCGACGCCAGAAGTTCACCGCTGCCAGAGATCAACACCAGAGTGCATCGTCAGCAGGGATTACGACAACAGACTTTCAGGGCCCTCACTGTTCTGCGCCTCCAGTCTGGAGTTGCGAAGCCACCTCCGAATTCACAGATGAGATGCAGAAACGTTACCTCATCTTCGGATTCGAAGGACAACCGCAATATATATATATATATATATATATATATATGAGGAATATTTAAGCCAAAATATTTCCAACGTATACTATGTTTTGTAGATAGATTCTTGCTGCTTAAATACACCTTATTAACTAACGCAATAAGTCCCGGCGTTCTCTCATCGAAAAAGAAATGACAATAGCCACGGACAAGATCCTATATTTCCACGCGGAAATTGAAAAACTGATGATATCGTGAAATGTCTTTCTAACAAACAGACAACAAGATTTCAAAATAATGACAGAATGAATCGACATAAATGAACAAAAATAAAAACAGGAACATTGAACAGTTTATTCATAATCTTGACACGGATATGAGTTATATTAATCGGAAATTAATAAGGAACACACACACACAAAATATTAAATAAACACACCGTTACTGTGGAATTTAAGAAAACTCATTTGGATATATATATATATATATATATATATATATCAATTGTATTTGATGGAATTACTCTCTCCGAAAACATGACAATAAAATATTTAAACAATTATAAGAAAACGGTTAAATTCATAACATCCTTATATATATATATATATATATATATATATATATATATATATATATATATATATTAAACTATATATATATATATATATATATATATACTATACATATATGTATATTAAACTATATATATATGTGTATATTATACTATATATGTGTATATTATACTATATATATGTGTAGATTATACTTTACATATATATATATAACATACTATATATACAATATATTATTATTATTATTATTATTATATATCGTAATATTTTCTTCTCTTTTATCCTATTAATTTTTGATAATGTTTAAAGTAATGTCTAACGTTAACTGCAAAATATATCAATCTGTGTTATCTGAAATAACTGAAATATTCTTATATATGTTAATTTATTTTTCCATTTCTTCTTTCCCCACTTTTCCCTCCTACTCCTGCTTTCACATTTGCTTTCTTATATCTTTTTCTTCTTTTTTCTCTTTTCTCGTTTCCTGTGAGATGAATCTGGTCCTTAACCATTCTCTTACTTTTAATACAAATATACTTAAAATTGTTCGTCTCTCTCCCTTTGTTCGACTGTATCTCTCGTCCTCCTCCTCCACCTCTCTCTATCACATTAGATCAACTTAAAACTACCACTCAAAAGGCATTCAATTATGTCATTTAGCATCAACCATAATTCTACTACACTTGTATTAGTTGAATTAATGCTGCCCTTAAAGACTTTCTGCGATTTGTCTTTCTTCATTAATAGCTGTCATATTTTATTTTTTCTATTCTAGACCTTCTAAGACGTTTCTCATTACGCTTATCGATCCACACCTGATGAATGCCGGAGTGACGACGGCCGAAACGCTGTGACAATAACAGAGATGTGTGCAATATTCAGAATGTAAATAGGATAAACATAGATAGAGAGAGAGAGAGAGAGATAGATAGATATTAACAGACTTAGATAGATAGATAGATAGATAGATAGATAGATAGATAGGCAGACAGATATTAACAAACTGAGATAGATAGATATTAACAGACTGAGATAGATAGATAGATAGATAGATAGATAGATAGATAGATAGATAGATAGATATTAACAGACTGAGATAGATAGATATTAATAGACTGGGATAGATAGATAGATAGATATTAACAGACTGAGAAATATAGATATTAACAGACTGAGATAGATAGATATTAATAGACTGGGATAGATAGATACATAGATATTAACAGACTGAGATAGATATATACATAGATATTAACCGACTGAAATAGGTAGATAGATAGATAGATGAGAAATTTTACTGAACAGAGGTTTTTAAGAGAAAATGATAATTTCTCTTATTGATACTAACGCTAACCTTATGTAGAATATAATAAATACTTATGAAAAACAATGCAAAAGAGGAAATAAATAAATATTTGTTTAGCAGACATATCTTCAAATAACCTGCAAATATTTCTGACGCATATCAGTAAGCTGTTCAATATTTAATGATTTGTCCATTATTTGAAATGACGGCTGTCAGACATTTAAAATAATTTGGGTTAAGCGTTTTTAAACCATTAAAAATATTTTTTTTTATCCAACGTTGGTTGAAAGATCGTCTCAACATAGTTTCGAATTTTAAGCTCTTTAACATTCTGTTGAATTTTCTGGAGTGGACATTTTGACCAGGAAACTCTCAAAACCATTTTCTTCCGTTAAACTTACGTGTGCTTGAGTCAGTTATCCAAGCTGAATTTCAAACTTCTGGGTTGTTTCTGAAATTTCCGCCATAGAATCATGTTCTCCAGAATTCCGTGATATCTAACACACGAGGCAATATTCATTCGATTATTTGAACTGCACTCGGCTCACATTAGGAAAACCACATTGAATTATTATAATTACAACTTGTGTTGATGGCTGTATAATTCGAACAACTCCGAGAACAAAATATATGAGAAAATATAGTTTGAAGGCATGTTTGGAAATTATCTGTTACCGCCTATCCGTTAAGATAATACAAGATAATTCACTACCCATAATCCATCATTAACCAGCATATATAAATAGTCGATCCAAAACACAACACACAGCTTATAGACTTTTTATTAGGTGGCTTTGAACCCGTTATTTTGCTTCACACTTAAAAGATATTTCCGAAAAGGCATACTCCAACGTGTCTTGCAATTCTAATTGTGTACTAATGGCATGCAAATTGCAAATTTTAAATGCTTTAGGTAAAAATGAAAATTGAAATTTTATTCATAGAAGGCTACTCGCCAAGATGTTGAAGATTACTAGATATGGGCAGCAATATTACAGTTCAAATGGTGCACAGCCATTAAAAGACCCCTGATATGTAAACTGTGATGGGAAGAGAACATAAGAACTGGGCATTACAAGTGTCGCCAAAGGTATTATAGACAGAGAGACGAGTCCAAATTTGAACTTTTTAATAGTAAGAGGAGAATGTATGTGAGAAGAAAATCAAGAGAAAGACTGAATTATGAATATGTGGTTCCAACAGGTAAGTATGTTGCTGGGTCCGCTATGGTGTTGGGGTGTTTTGGGGAAGAGTGGCCTTTTGGGGAAGAGTTGACCTTTTCAGCTTAAGAGAATCATGAAAAAAGAGAAATATCATTTGATTTTGCAATGACAAGCTATATTATCTGGTTTATGCATAAAAGAAACAAAATTACGGAAATTATGATTTGGCCGTATCAATCTCCAGACATGTCAACAATTGAATTATTATGAGATCAATTGATATGACTGTTTGAAGACAATAACCAAAAAGCGAGTGTGTTTATTTTATGTCAAATGTTAATACAGGTTCTAAATATTTAGTCAACCCTACATAATATTGTAAAAATACATGTAATTGTCCCTCTTTAAAGAAAAAATAAGTGTAACATGACGACAGTATTTTCATATAATTTTTTTTTATTTTTAATTAATTTGCGCAAAATAGCAAAACCATTGCTATAAGAGTACAAATTGAAATTTTACGCCAAGAAGGCTACTCTCAAAGACAAATTGCCAAGTATTTAAAGATTTCTAGAAATGGGATGCAATATCCAATACAAAGCTCGTTAGAAACAGGAACAAATGTTAATAGAAAAAAAGCTGGAGCACCAAAAGGAGCAAGAGATGACGAGGATAAGCACTTAATTATTGAGAGCAAAAAAGATTAGAAGAAAAAATGCCCCTGAGTTGACAGCTGAACTTAATCCCTCTCGACAGCAACCTGTGTCGCTCCCAACAGTGAGAATTTGACGTAGATCCGCGAGTTTCAGGGGATGCATGCCCATCATAAAAATCCTGTTACGTGAGGTGAATAATAAAAAAAGACTCTTATGTGCCAAAAGCCATAAGAACTGGACATTGCAAGAGACGCCAGATGAGCTGTAGATAAAAAGACGTGTCCAAATTTGACCTTTTTGTAATAGGCGGAGAGTTTATGTAAGAAGAAAGTCAAGCGAAATACGGAAGGATGAATGTCTGGCTCAAACTGTTAAACATTGGAGTCTGTTCATAGTGTTGGGGGTTGGGGAAAAGAAGGCTGGAGATTTTATTCAGGTCAAGGGAATCCTGGAAAAAGAACAATATCATTCGATGTTTCAAAATCATGCAATACCATCTGCTTTACGCATAATTTAAAAAAAAAATTCGCATTTCCACAAAGCAATATGCTCTTCTAAATAATGTCAAAGTTACCTCAAGTAAAAAAAAAAACAAAATTTTGAAAATCATGACTTGGCAACCTCAATGTCCTGACCACTTTCACATTGTATTAGTAGATGAATTGAATAGCAGAATTCGAAGAGCTTACCCTAAGAGTGAGAGTAAGCTTGTTAAGTAAAAATAGCCAAATGCCATTTTGAATATCACGAAGCTTGAAACAAACTGTTTAAAGAGAAATAATAAAAATACAATTTTACGTATATTAAAACACATCTTTTAAAAGTTTAAAAATCAGGTTTCTTTTAATACCCAAGAAAACGAGTATAAATATACGTTCTTAAACAATCAATGTATAATTGAAAATATTGTATACCGACTTGGCATACATTCCGATAGCGACATTTACTTTTATATTGGGTACACTGAAAATTCTTGGAAATTTCGTTTTTATCATCATTGAATGACTTTAGGTAAAGTAATATACATGAATAGCTCAGCTCTCCCAAACATTTCTATTAATTAAAGAATGGTTGTAATCTCTCTCTCTCTCTCTCTCTCTCTCTCTCTCTCTCTCTCTCTATATATATATATATATATATATATATATATATATATATATATATATATATATATATATAAGTTTTAACCTATGTCTGTCTCTTTGTATGCGATTGAACTTCTAGGATATTCGAGAGAGATCCCCATAATATTCGAAAACCACATTACTCAGGGTACTTGGATAAGTGTATTTCATTTTGAACAAAGGCGATTCCATTGGGGAGGGGGAAAACTCTCCACTGAAATTTTTCCCTTTGATATAAATTAAATTTAAATTTTAACAAGTGAATGACTCCTGCCGAAAATATAGAAGAAAGTCAGAAGATGGAGGTCACACCGGCAAGTTCAAAAAATGAGACATTATGGATGTCAAGTTGAGCTAGAAATTGCTAGTCAGTGGGTCGTGCCATACAATATATATTTGTTGCGAATTTTCAACTGTCAGATGAAGATCACATCGGCAAGATCATTGAGTAATATTGAAATGCATGATTTATCTCCATAAATTATAACAATGATTTAAAATCAATCATCATTTTCTTACAAAGCCCATTATTGGGCACTGGAATCTGTCACGTCGATTTCATCTTTTTTAGGCAACACTCATTTATTTCATCTTTTTTTAGGCAACACTCAGCTATTTCAACATTGTTTCGCAATACTCAATTATTTCATCTTTTTTAGGCAACATTATTTTAATTAATATTTTTTAGGCAACACTTAGCTATTTCTTCTTTTTTAGGCAACATTAGTTTATTTAATCTTTTTAGGCAACACTCAGCTATTTAATCTTTTTCAGGCAACATTAATTTAATTAATCTTTTTTAGACAACACTCAGCTATTTCATCTTTTTTAGGCAACATTAATTTAATTAATCTTTTTTTAGGCAACACTCAGTTATTTCATATTTTTAGGCAGCATTAATTCAATTAATTTTTTTAGGCAACACTCAGCTATTTCAACATTGTTTCGCAATACTAAATTATTTCATCTTTTTTAGTCAACATTAATTTAATTAATCTTTTTTAGGCAACACTCAGCTATTTCATCTTTTTTAGGCAACATTAATTTAATTAATCTTTTTTAGCCAGAACTCAGCTATTTCTTCTTTTTTAGGCAACATTAATTTCATTAATCTTTTTTAGGCAACACTCAGCTATTTCTTCTTTTTTAGGCAACATTAATTTAATTAATCTTTTAAGGCAACACTCAGCTATTTCATCTTTTTTTTAAGCAACATTCATTATTTCAAATATTTTAGGCAACATTCATTTATTTCCTCTTTATTAGGCAACACTCAGCTATTTCATCTTTTTTAGGCAAGATTATATAGCGCCAAGTTGCTCATAGAAAATTCTCACAGTAACAAAATGCTTAAATTAAAATGCTTATTTCTTATAGGTCAGATGCTGTGCTGATTAAACCAAGAAAATAGCACGAATATTTTGGTCGGCCAAAGAAAACACCCTATCGTTTAACTAGGTGGAGAAAAGTGGGCCGCTATGACGTCTATTCTAACCATATCGATTAAATTGATTATATGCTTTCATGCATTTGATTATTCATCGATATCTAGCCACCGTGATCAAGTTCAATAAATAGGAAAACCGAATCGACTTCAGTTCTGCGCTTTTTAACTAATTCTTTTTTTTAAGTGGCTAGTCAAACGATTCATATTTTTCTGCCTCTTTCGCTGGACGATATTTACGGACGACATTATGCATTATCTTTTCAAAATGATTTTTCTCTTCTCTCTTTTCATTTTTTTCACTCATCATATTATTACTTAATCTCTCTATCTCTCTCATTATCTATCTATCTATCTCTCTCATTATCTATCTATCTATCTATCTATCTATCTATCTATCTATCTATCTATCCATCCTATTCTATTCAGAAAAATTAACCTATCTCAGTCTTCTTTATGAATTTCGGTATACTATCTCTATCCTATTAATATGGATACTTTGTCTTCAGGAATGTACTTAGTTTAACCCGAAGTAGAAGTAACCTCGGTTGCCTTACTCGACGTACTTTTCTATGCATTATTTGCAACTTTTTTTCATTTTGTATCTTCCTTTTAGTATATCCTTGTGTATTTTGTTGCAAGTCTTACATTCCTTATATTTACTTTTATCTTTCTCATCTATTAATAGATTCTTCTACTCACTCAATCTCCTTATCTCATTTCTTAATACTTATATACGCTTTATTATATTCTTTTCATTTTTCCTATTTCTTCTTCATAAGCGTTCTTTTCTTTCCGCTTTTTCTTTCTCTTTACTATTTTTTCCAAGGGTTCGTTACTTTCTTTTTTAATGTTTTGTTTCATTCTTTCTTTCTATTTTTATTTATTTCCATGTGTTTTATTTTCTTTCTTGTGTTCGTCTTTTATTTCTCTCTTTTGTTCTTTCTATTTTTATTGGTACTTTTGTACTATTTTCTTTCAGTATGCGCTCTTTCCCATCTTTCTTTGATTTTTTTTGCATTTCTTCTTTTTTAATCCGTCCTTTCTTTCATTTTTTTTCAATTTTCTATTTTCTTTCTATTGTTTCATTCTATGAATTCGTTTCTTTTATTTCATTTTGTGTTTTCTTTCTTTCGTTCAAACTTTTATTTCCTACCATGCCTTGTTTTCATTTTTCTTCCTCATTTCGCTCTTTCTTCCTATTTTCTTTCTTTCTTTCTTTCTTTCTTTCTTTCTTTCTTTCTTTCTTTCAATGCGTACATGCCTGCCATTCTTTCTTTCCATTTTATCGTTTCATTTCTTGGTTAAATCTTTATTTCTTTCTTTATATCTTTCATTTCATTCTACGAGATCTTTTCTTTCTTTCTTTCTCTTTTTCACATTTCTTCTTTCATTCTTTCTTTCATTTTTCGATTTCTTTTTAGTTCTTTCTATTTGTTCTATTCAATTCTTGCTTTCCTTTTTTCTTCCTTGTTTTCAATGATCTTTTTCCTTTCTTTCTATGATCCCATTCTTTCTTTCTTTCTTTCTTTGCGCCCTTTTTTGCTTTGTGTTCTTTCTTGTTTTCTTTCTATGACCCCATTCTTTCTTTCTTTCTTTCTTTCTTTCTTTCTTTCTTTCTTTCTTTCTTTCTTTGCGTCCTTTTTTGCTTTGTGTTCCTTCTTTTTTTTCTTTCTATGTTTTCTTTCCTTTCATTCTTTCTTACTTTCAATTTATTTTCCTTCTTTTAAATTCATTTCCTTCTGCATTGCAGCATTCATGTTTCTTTCTTGTTTCCTTTCTTTAAATTTTCTTTTCCATTCTCTGCCTTATTTTCCTCATTTGTTTAGCTCTTTATTTCTTTCTTTTGATTGACTATTTCGTTAATTATTCATTCTTCTTTCTTTTCCCTCACAGTTTTAATTTTTCTTTCTATTTGTTCTTTCTTTCTTTCTATGCTCTGTTTTATCTTTTTATTTCTATTCTACTTTTAATTCTTATCTATGATTACTTTCTTTCTTTCTTTACTGATTTCTTTCCTTCTTTCTTTTTTCTTTCTATTTGTTATTTCTTCGTATGGCTTATTTTCATTCTTTCTTGGCGCTTTTTCATTCTTCATTCCAGTGCTTTTTTTCTTTCTTTCTATGCGTTCTTTTATTTCTTCCTTTCCTTCTCTCTTTCTTTTTTCTATTTTCTTATGCCTATTCTATTTTTCTATGCGTTTTCCTTCCTTCTTTCTTTCTTTTTTCTTCAATTCATTTTTCTTTCTTTCCTTTTTTCTTTGTTTCATTCTTTCTTTTTTACTATTTTCCTTTCTTTATATGTACTCTTTCTTTAAATACATTATTTTATCTTTCTTTCTATACCTTTCTTTCTTTTTTTCTTTCTTTTTTTCTTTCTTTCTTTCTTTCTTTCTTTCTTTCAATTTACTTATCACTTCCTTTACATGTTTCTTTTCTGCTTTTGGTCTCCTTTTGCATTCGACCGACACAATATTTCCTGATTTAGTTCAGCGCAAGAAATTTCCCTTTTATTTTTCTTCTCATCAAATATTCTTCTTTCATTCGAGCGTGCTTCAACTCATTTTATCGACCGGCGAGACTCCCACTTCAATTTAGCCTCTCCCATTAGTTTCTGAACTGGCGACTGATTCTTATCCCGTCTACTCTTTTCTCCCTTTCATCTTTTCTCACTCGTCTTTTTAAAGCCTTGCCATTTCTATCTCGGTGCCTTTGTCAACTTCTATACATAGACGAAGTGAGCGTAAAACCCTGGAAGAATCCACGGCTAAAAGAAAGCAGCCCTACAAAATTTAATTTCCAAAAGAGATTGAACGTTGCTCCAGTTTGTTCTTTCACGCTTTCACTTGAAATAAGAGAATTGTCAAAGTTCGAGAAAGCTGCAGAATGACCATACACAAGTAACGCTTTCATTCATTTCCGTTTGAATCAAATGTATAATGCTAATATTAAGTAACATTTACCAATGTAATTATCATCATTTTGCCCTTCTGCAATAAAACAATGTTCAGCTGTAACTGGTTTAAGCTATAATCTCCAGTTTGGATAGATACGGACAAATATAAATGAATTTAAATGACATTGACTGCTTTAATAGCACAATAAAAAGTCCGAAAATGCATAAAATATTTACTGTCGTAAGATCTACTTATGTTTAGTACATTTAAATCTGCACACAAGGGTGTCAGAGTATTGAAGGTACATATATAAGAAATGTGAATGGTAAGTGCTAACAGCTTGGAAGGAGAAAATCGGAGAGCTGTGTTCGAATTACAGTCGAGTTTGTGCTATTCCATTTACTTTGTTCCCACAGCTATGCGTTAAATAGCATGGGAGACTCGACGATCTAGAAGAAGGAAACCTAAGAATTCCAAACTTGATGTCGCCCTGGCATAGAGTACGATATAGCCACCGACAAACTCATGTAATTCTCAATGACTATAATTTTCCTCTAGACGTCAGTATACCTAAGAATGTCTCGATGTATTATTATCGTAGACAATCATGTCTGTTACAGTAATAATGGTTTGTAGACAAGCGTAAGCAAAACAATAGCTCTACGAATCTTAATATAATTCACTAAACATAAATTTGTCAACACTATTTTACACTTTCTTCTAATGAATCTATTTGACGCGATTCAGATATACATGTGTGAGTGGAACATTTTAAAAAAAAGCAGTTACTACTTATTGTATTGTTACGAGCTTCGGAACTACTGAAAATTGTCAGTTGATTTCATCATATTTGAATATGTTTGAATAACTTATTAATCTGAAAACTGTCTGCGTAACTAACGGCTTATGTAGATTAGACTAAATAAAACGAGTATGCCAAAAAGGAGGAATGAATGTAAAGAGTTGTATTTTCTCCCCGGATTTACAAGGAGATGATTCGGAAAGAATTAGATGGCCTGATATCTGCCGATATTAACATTGGCGGGCATAAACTTAATTATATACGTTAGAAAGATCACATTGTTATGATAACATATTCATAAGGAAAACTTAAAGAGTTATTAAACACAGAAGTATTTTTAGTAGATATTCATATTTGAGTAAAAACCTCCGTTTATTTATTAAACAGTACATTTATTTATTTTCGTCTACCGGCACGAATATTCAAGAAATCTGATTAAAGCCGGTAGACAAAAATAAATATATATACTGTTTAATAAATAAACGGAGCGTCTAGTTAAATACGTGTATCCACTAAAAATAAAGTTTAAGTAATAAAATCTTTCGGATTAATAAATAAACAAAAACTATTACTTCTTTTTGCGTTGTTTTTATGTTAAAATCCTGAGCAGGTATGGACATTTCGATGGTCTGAGAGAAAATTGAGATTATAAGGCGTTATTCGACTTGATCGGTGACGCACTCCGTGGCTGTGTGGGACGAGGGCATGTTGAATCTAACATCAGTTTCTTATAAAAAGGCGGACACAGGTTCGAATCTTGTCGGAGAGTGCATATTTTTCTTTAATAAGATTTCTCGGATATCAAGGTCAGTAGAAAAAAAAATATATATATTGTTCTATAAATAAACGGTGCGTCTACTCAAATATGGCTACCACTAAAAAAAATCAGATAAATTATATTACTTAAACGTTATTTTAGTGGATTCAGGTATTGTTACGAATAGTCAAGAGCGATCTCCCCTTGTTTCTTTCGTCTCCTCATTGAGAGAGCTATTTCTCTTTATAAAAAAAGGACACTATACGCGAACCTTATATTCTCAGTTGAATAAAGCTTTCTTAAAGCCTACACCTACCTACTTTGTCATTGCACTCATATTTGAGTAGATGCTCTGTTTATTTATTACACAGTAAATGTATTTATTTTCGTCTACTAGCACGAATATTCGAGATATTTTATCGCAGATCTACTCCAATTAAGGTATCCACAAAAATAACGTTTAAGCAATGAAATATGTTGGATTAATAAATTAAAAAGTCTATTACTTCTTTAGAAATTGCTTTTGTTACGTAGTATATAATACTGAGCAGATCAGATATGAATGTTTTGAGAGTCTAAGAAAGATTTGCGTTTATAACCCAATATTTGACTTGGCCTAATCGGTGATGCACATGGTGTCTGAATTGGTCTAAGCACATCGAACCTTATTATAGTTTCTCCTGTCAATGCGGAGACAGGTTTGAATCCTGCCGGAGAGTGCAAATTTTTTAAAATAAGATTTCTCGACTATTGAGGCCGCCAGACGAAAGAATACTTTTTAATAAATAAACGTTTTTTTTATCCCGTGACCCCTAGGTTCGTAGGGGCACCATGTGTACTGCAGCCACAGTAGGAGTGGTGCTTCTTAGGCAAGATTAACTGACGGAGTCCAATCCTCTCCAGGACGGTTTTGAATTCAGGGTTTTTCCTTCTTCCAGACCGGTTGCCACCCAAGGTTATAGAACCCAGTCTGTCCTGCTATTTACCCATAGAATTTAGAAAAAGAGAATTCATGCCGTTCTCAAGGGTATTAGCATATAAGTGAATGTAATGGATCCAACTTGATTTCGAATCCGGCTTTACTAATCCGGGGAATATATATCCAATATATGTGAATGTATTTTCTATTGATTGATTTATAAATACTCTATTGATTGATTGATAAATAGTCTATTGATAAATATTCAAAACATTTTCTTCTGTATCTAAATTCTTCTGTTCCCTCTAATTCTTTATAAGTATATTTGTAATTTCTGTTTCTCAGTCTGTCTATTTATGTAAAATAATGGATGTTTTCTTTAACTGTCAGCAGAGTAATAGTGTTCCATTTCTTGATTTTATATTTAATTAATCTTTCACGTTCAACATTTCCATTTTAACCAACCTTAACACACATTCCTTAAAAAAAAAGATCAGTTGATTAGAATACAGTTAGCATTCGATCCCATAATTGGTTCCTAAACCATTTCTTGCTGCTAGAATCCGTCAGTATATTCTAAGTGGAGACGACTGAACTAAATTTAATAATACATAACGGACAAATATTTAGCCACTGATATGAAACAGAATATTTCTGTCTTGTTTTTGCCATACCTAATACTAAAAGCTTATAGATATAAATCTATAGTGATTGCTGTATTTTTAAACATATAAGTCATAAAAGATTTTTCTAAACCTTTCTTAAATTCTTTTGGATTTATTTTTTATATTTAATACAGGATTTTACGGTGTGTGTTAATGGTTAACATTGAAGAGGAAAAACAAAAGATATAAATATGTATTGTTGTGTTGGTAGAAAGATTGCGTTTTGACACGTTAAACAAGTGAAGAGAATTTAACATGTTTGATAAATTTTATTTAACACCAGGGCTATTACCTTGTCTGGAAAACTTGGACAAGTTGGAAAATCAAATATGAGTCAGTTCCATCGGCCTTGATATTTACTCCCTGCAGTTGATTACAGTAAAACGGTTGATGGAGTGAAATGCTGTTAGAAAGATTTTTAAGGGGACGTATTTGCCTTGAAAAACAGTATTTCAAATTTCCGTTTTAAAATTGGATACAACACCGAAGGTTTTCATCTTTAGACTTACCTCGTTTCTCTGAAGTATGAGTGAGACAAAATATCTATTTATCAAGTTCATGGTGAGAATAAGGGGAAATTTGTATCATCTGTTGTCCAACCGGAGCATGCCAAGTGCCTTGAAAATCAGTATTTGAAATAATATGTTTTTACCTAGATTCGAACAGGGAATAATTCAACCACCAGACAGATATTGTGTTATTGTCTTTGTATTCTAGTAGGCCATCGACAGATCCTCACTGGAGAATCAACAGACTTAATCAACGACAATTTGATTCGGCTTTATTTTTACTTTTACGGGTGAACATATTCAGTATTATTTCTTGGGAAACGAAAGAAAGAGAGTGTGAGAGAGAGATAGAAAGAGTGAGAGAGAGAGTGGGAGAGAATGAGTGAGAGAGAGAGTGAGAGAGAGTGTGAGAGAGATAGTAGATATAAAGAAACCCTGTGTCAACAGAACGAACTTTACTGGAACATTTGTATCACAACCACTTCCCCATTCTTAATATTTCAAATTTATTAAAGTTCAGCGTCAAAAAGATGATGATATTGACAGGATCTTTGAGTTAGCCTAATCTTCCAAAGTTGGCAGGCCTACATCACTTGAAAATGAACATTAAAAGTTCCGGATCATACTTTGGTCAGAATAGAGTTAGGCACTCTTCTCACGAATGGAAACAAGACACAAGGCAGCAGAAATGTAGCTCAACAGAAGGATGCTTGGAATGCCATGGACTGAAACTGTGAGCAACGAAGAAATTGTAGAGAAAATGGAAGAAAAGTCCACTTATATTTTGAATCAGAATTGAATTTTCTATGGAACCTAATGAAGAAATAGGTTTGGACAATGTAATCTCACATGATAGTTTGAAGAGGAAAAGATGAAAGCATAGAAAATCTGATGAATGACCTTCTGTAAATAGTTCACAGAACAGTGATTATGAGAGATAACAAAAAAAAAACTGAGAGGAAATTGTGGAGAGCCATAATCACGCAAGTACTGAAAGTACACAACGCAAAGAAGAATACGAACAGTAAATCTAGAAGTATTTCAATATTGTTTGTCGTAATGAATTCATTAAAATTGAATTACATTTTCGCGACCTTCAAATCCAGAGGTAATGCATGTTATTTTGCTTTTGGTTTCCCATGTATTTTTTACGGGATGTTAACATATTTCTGCATCAAAGCTCTCCTAGATTTTCTGTCTTCGGGCAATGCTTCTGGATCAATAGGAAGCGATAAAAGATCGAATGATCTCTACTCATAATAAAATTATAACTTATGATTTACGTAGCCATATTAGATGTCATCGATAATAATAAATTTATTAAAGGTTACATGAATGGATATTAAAAGATATTGCTCGTCAAAAAGATCTTTCGGCAGAAAATATTTGATTTGATTTTTATTTCTTATTTTAGAGAAATGCTGTATCTTCTGAAAATAAATGTCGATAAAAGAAATGGAAAAGTGAACAATGGATGGAAAGGAAGAAAAAGTAAAGAAAGGGAAGAGAAAATTTGAGAGGAAAAGAATGCGAGAAAGGAAGAAGAAAACAAATAGATATAAATCAAATGGAACATCTAGGACATTAGGATAAAGAAAATAAAGATCTGAAATATTCATTATATAATGTTCTATAAAGGCAACTGTAAAGAGAGATAAATTAAGACGAAAGATAGCGAATAGAAAAACATGAAATGATGATAGGTGAAAAGTAAATGAAACCGTAGAAACATTAGGAAAACTGAGTCAATTGAAAAGAAGAATAAACGAAGAAATTAATTAGAAAAACATAGAGGCTTGAATTCATTTAGAAAAGAATGAGAAAAAAGTTACGAAGGTAAATCTGAAATAGAAAGAAAAAATGAAATAGCAAAAGAAAAAAAAAGAAAGATAGATGGAATAAAATACACGAACACAAGAACGAATGCAATGAATGAAGAACAAAGGTTAGAAAGAAGGAAACATAATAGCAAACAAGTATATAGGTGTAGATAAATGAAGAAAAGAAGGCTAAGTTAATGAATAAAAAAAGCTTATAAGAAACATCGAAGGAAAATGTGCGAAGAAAAACGAAGCAAAAAACAAATAATGAATGTAAGGTAAAAAAAGAAAATTTTCTAATAGAAAGTTAAGGAATGAAGCGAATGAGTAAATAAATCACAAAAAAAAAATAAGAAACAAATAAAGACTGATTGCCAAATAAATAAGAAAGAAAGAAAGAAAGAAAGAAAGAAAGAAAGAAAGAAAGAAAGAAAGAAAGAAAACACGGTTGCGGGAAAAGGGTTAAAGAAAAAATAAATAAATGAAATAAATAAAAATGAAAGAAAGAAAGAAGGAAAACATCGCGTTGATGTGACGACTAGAATCTTAGAAAGATAAAAAAGATTCAAAATAGAAAATCATATATAAAAAGAAATCAACACAAGAATCTAAAAAACGAAAGAAAAATGAATCAAGATAGGATTGAACGAAAGCTAAGTATGATAGAAGAAATCGGAAACGATAAAACAAACGTATATTGTTCTAAAACAAATACGGCGAAAGAAACAAGTTTGGCAAGAAATAAATAAAGTTAGCGTTATGAGCGGCTAGCAGAAACAAAGTGAAGGAAAATCAATAGGTAATAATAAAAAAGAAAGAAAAAAAAAAGAATGAAGTCTTATATGTCTTTTTCAAATAAAGAAAATAGCAGTAACTATCCAGTAACAATGAGAGCATGGTCTTCGTTAATAGCGTCTTGCAAAAGCATAAAAATGTCTCATAAAACCTGGACGTCATTAAAATACAGTGTTTTTTTTTCCTTGTAGCGAGGAGCAGTATGAATAGTGGCTGTTGTAAATATCAAGAGAAGGTAATATAAATAGAAAAAGCGAGAGAGTGCGTCTATTTAAGGGCTTTCTTGTCAGAAACCGTAAGCAATCCTAATGTTAGGTTAGAAAATAGATGGGAAGAATCTCCTGGACTGTTCCTGCGCATTTTGGAGAACTTTAAGAACTAATTATGTACACATCTTATTTAATCAAGAACATAAAACTCAAACAATCTATCAGAGGAAAAGGCTAATACAATTTCTCTATTTTAAACTGCTTCGCAACATTGTTTGATAATTTAGCCTGCCTAAATACACACCCAGAAGTACGTTCACACAAACACAAACAGGCATACACACATAAATGCTTTACTTTATCTTTCCGTTTTAATCGGCAATGTAAAGTAAGTCAAAAAGAATTGATGGATCTGCTAAGTAACCTTAACCATTTTGGGGAGGGTATGAGAATAATCCAGAACTTATAGTGGTTGAAAACCGCTTGCATACGTATAGAGAATGACTTCAGTAAATATACAAAAATAAAAAGTGGTGTAAGACAAGTATGTGTATTCTTACCAGACTTTTCAACTTATACAGCGAGGCCATTCTGAGTAAATTATGAGTCCTGCCAGGATTTATTACTGGTGGCCACAATCTTGAAAACATGAGATGTGACTACAGAAGGTTGTAAAGGAAAACAAGAAGAAAAGACTTAACATTAATTACAAGAATACAGAATACATAGTTGTTAGCAAAGGGGATAGCCTAACATGCAAGTTAAAGATCGAAGATACCGAAATCAAACAATTGCACCAATTTAGATATCTGGAAAGCATATTAACAGAGGAGGGAAACTACGACCAAAGACGTATTAGAATAACGAAAGATGCCTTCAAAAACCTAAGCAAAGTATTCAGAGGCTGAAATGAATGCTGGACAATAGTCACATATAGAAAATATACTTGAAGGAGCAGAAATGTGATTCCACAGAAGGAAACTCAAAATTCCATAGACCGAGCATGTGAACAACGACGAAGTTCTGCAGACAATGATAACAAAATACTTACCATCAGGAAGAGACATTTCAAATTTCTGGGGTACATAATAAAGAAAGAGGTTTGGAATATTTGATATTTACAGGACAGATTGAAGGTAAGAGATTCATAGGAAAGCAACGCACAACGTACCCGACGTGATTGAGTGACGGATGGCGGAACAGTGTTTGGGAGAGATGACAAAAAGACAAAAGTTATTAAGAGCTACAAAATACAGGAAATTGTGGAGAGCCATGATCGCCAACGCCATGAAAGGACACAGGGCATAGAAGAATTTCTTTTTGCGTTTCATTGAAATGCAAACGAAATTCCCCAGGCATAACATACCACTGAAAACTGATTATCGATATTTCGTAGCAAATGACATTATACTGAACACTCAAAGGCAGGTAATCCCGGTATTATGAAAATAAGACAATTCCGAACTGTGGGAAACATTGAGATGATTATAAGTAAAACATAGGCGGGTCATTTTATGACTGGCCTTCAGAAGAGAATTTTTCTATGATTCCAAATCTGCAGCTCGACATGGTGTAGCGTCTGATTGCTTGCATCTTGGTTCATTTCTGTTTCACTTGCCTTCAGGTAATTTTGAAGTTCTTCCCCGTGTACTGAACGGATCTGACGACAATTGGAAGCAACTGTATTTTCACTCAGTTAGTAAGGATATCCTGTTCGGCGAAGAATTGTATGCTGCCAGTAAGAGATGGTAACAATGCGTATAGAAAAAGAAATGAAAATAACTCGAATCATCAGACCAATGATTTGGGGAATTTGTCAATGACTCCGCCGATAAAAATGATTTGTGGGTAATAATTGAAAAACCAGTGAGAACAAATGGAATAACAAAATACATTGAGACGTACGAAAGACAGCTACAAGTAAACAGTAGCCCATCTTATAATACGATCGTTACTCTTGATAAAATGCAATCACAAAATAAACGGGTATTTTCAATAATTCAGATTTGAAGAAAATAAAAGATGAAAAATGCGGAAAACTATTTAAAACAATTTCTGTTTTGTATGTCTTTTGCCTTTATTCATAAATAATTCATGTTGAATTAAACATAACTTACTATCCACACATGTCTTATTTTCAATATTTTAAAATATTGTAAGCTGAAACTAACTCGATATATTGAGCATATTGTTATGGTCCAGGTTAGGACCAAGGAAGAACAACACTAACACAAGAGTAGAAATAACGAAGGTATATTACACGAAATGATAATACAAGATGTGGAAGCTGTTAGTATGACTATCAGTCTGGTTTGGAGTGAACTACAATCGGCTCGACTCGATTCGGTATCTAGCCACCCCCCACGAGGGTTTCATGCGGCACAAGGCTGAGTTTAACGTGGGTTTCCCGAGCTCGTAGGCTCGGCCAAAAAATGCCCGTATAACCCGTATAAACGGGATCGAGTTGGTCAACCTCCCCGAACGAGGCTCTGCCCTTCGGCGGAGCCTCGTCCGGATTCCTCTCTGCTCAGAGGCAGAGAGTTCGACCGTCAAGCCGAGAAGCTCGGCTTGATTCGGTATCTAGCCACCCCCACGTGGGCTCCATGTGGCACAAGGGCGAGTTTTTACGTGGGTTTCCCGAGCCCGTACGCTCGGCCAAAAAATGCCCGTATAACCCGTATAAACGAGATCAGGGTTGGTCATTTCTCCCCGAACGAGACTCTGCCCTTCGGCGGAACCTGGTCCGGGTTCCTTTCTGCTCAGAGGCAGAGAGTTCGACCGTCAAGCCGAGAAGTTATAGGTAAGGACCCATGACACATATAAATAATAATATATCTGTGGCAGAGTGCAATGGCTACTCTTGAAATATTAATAATTATAGTAATATAGAATTTTGTATATAGATGTTATGGGACCTTACCCATAGAATCATAATGGACTATTCCATACGTAATAAATTTCTGCGCCTCAAGAGGAAGCAGAGAGTTCAGTCTGAAGTCTGGAGTGAGGTTCGTCAGAAGTCTGTCAGTCAGTCAGAGCGAGTGAGTGAGTCAGTCAGTCGAGTTCAGAGGCAGTCCGAAACAGTCGCGTTCAGGCAATTACTACTAAACCTGATTGTTCGTACTAACACTTTCTACTTCTCTGTATATATTTCTGTTTGTAATATATCCGTGTTATTCCATATCCGTGTTCGAGTTCTTCTTTATTGGTTCTACCTTGGACTATCACCGTGGTACAAGGAACCGGACCATAACAATAAGAAAACTAATCTGTGGTGAAGTTTGTGCCGAGAGAATCTGTGCTTTGTTAGAATTATTAATATAAAATGTCAAACCAATAGTGTTTATATGAACTATGGAATAGCAATTAGGAAGAAGAGACTGTTCATTTAATCATGAAGGGAGAGAAGTCAGTAATCGGGTTGTATTTATCAACACCCCGATTTTCTGTCGCTACCACCGCGTTTATTTAACCGCGTGTTTGTGCGAACACAAACAGTCGAAGTTGAAGTTGGCATTAGAGTTGCGTGAAGTGAGTTGGCAAGCAGTGAACCTCCTGATAGTGAAATAATTACGGCAACTACTAAGAACAAAAAGGGTGAACTCAAAAACTACTTCTCTCCTTTCAGAATTTTTTTTTTCTGGACTTTATTTCATAGGCATTACTTTCTTGTAAAAGAAGTATTATTCTGTTTGAACCAATTTCTTCCTTATATACATATACATAATTTTTTTTTTGGGGGGGGGATTTATTTGCTTTTTCTGCTTGGCCCGATTCTCGCCCCAAATACTTGCAGGTGAATCTTCCGGGATCTACGATTTGTTAATTGCTATCCTGGATCAAAAAAAAGAAAAATCACAAGTTGGCTGGAAAGTGGAATCGAATCGACATTGTGAACCGGAGGCGTAGATTGAACCTGTAATACTGGACAAAAACACGACCAACGGCCGGTCTTGTAGAGTACATCGATCCATTGGGGCCAGGATAAGTGTTACATATCCTGAAAATTCTAATTTCATCCGAAAAACATTTGTTTTTTTTTGTTTTTGCTGCTTTATGAATTATTCCAAAATGTGTAATGCTACCTCTTTTTCATATCAAGGATACAATTTCCACCTCTTGTGGTTTATTATTATTATTATTATTATTATTATTATATTTCGACTTCTGCTATGATCACACTACTTACCAAGTCTGCGGGAAGACCAAAGGCAGATTGTGCTGTGTTGTTACGGCTACATTTCATGATTTGCTTTTCTAACTCCCTAGCGTTACATGGATAAAGTTCTTACTGTGTGGGATGTACTTATCAAGAGAATTTTTGCATTTCATTTAAGTTGGGATTTCCAAACATATTTTCAATGTGTTGTTGTGTTCGTTTTTTATCATTCTAAGCTCACTTATTATGAGATACTATTGTTTTCAGTTTCCACATAATTTCTGTTTCGATTTCCAGCTTTTTATACATCGATAATGTTTCATATTCCTTGGTTGTTATGTTACGTTCCGCAGAAAAAGTCATATAAATTATTAGACAAGTTTCTTCTTTTCGGTTTTTGACAATTATGCCCGGTTTATTTGCTTCAATCTTCCTGTTTGTAAATATAGTGTAATCCCATAGAATTGTGATGTCTTCTATTTCTGTAAACAGTGCTGGGTGATGTCCATATTAGTGTTTGTTAACATCTTTTCCAAAGTATTTGCACATTGTCTAGCGTAAGTATCCCTCCCACGATTTTTATAACCATTTGGCGCAAGTACAGCGCATCCTGAGATTAGATTGTATATGATTTCCTCATATTTGCCACAGAACCTGCATTTGGGATCCACACTATCATGTGTGATATTTCCTTGAAAGTTTCTAGTGAAAACACTAAAGTCTTCCATTTCAGCCTTTAATTCAGATGCTCGTAACCATCGATGTGTGCTAACTTTATCAACATCCGCTTTATTAGCCTCGTTCTGGATATTGCCCATTCAGAGGTTTATCTTGTTAGCGTTGTTTCATCTGTTCACGGGCTTTATTCTTGGCTTTCTTCATCATATTTTTTGCTGCAATTATTGTTTCTTGTGTTATGTTTTGGTTTTCTACAGAATCTCTATTAAATGTAAATCTAGTTTGTATTTAAAACCTTCTTTCATGGGTGAATATTTTTCTTTCTGTTTTAATGTTGTTTGATAAATTGTATCATCCAGTTCTTTGTTGAATCCATATATCTTACTAAGCCAATAGTTGTTGTCTTGTATAACAATTTTAGCTGAAGAAGACCTCTTCCACCTTCTTTCCTCGTTATGTATAGGTGATCTGCATGTTATGCTTAGAAACAAACTTTCTTCTCTTAAAATCCATTTCTCTGATATCATTTAGTGTCCAGTTCAAGATATTGAAACTATATTGAAACACTGAGATGGCAAGGCTATTAGTGGTCAAAAATCTGTCCTGAGAAATCAATTCTGTTCTTAATATCAGACGCACACTTTTATAATATTCTTTTCGCACTATGTCTTTCGTTTTTTATGGGGAATTCCTTCACCCATATTTACACCGAGATAATCTCTTCTTGCTTTAAATTTTTGATTGTTACCCCAGGGCCTAAGCTAACTGAGCAGAATTGTTGTGGTGATTCCCGTAAAATAGCGGCTTTAGCATATTTATTCAAACCGAATTCTATTCTATTCCAATGTCATCATTGAAACATTGTACTTTTCTTCAGAAGTCCTTCCAGCTCATTGTCATTCCTAGCATACAGCCTTAAGTCATTCATGTAAAATAGATGGCTTATTTTCTTTTGAGATAAATTATAGCCATTTTTGTTCTGTTAAGTTCGCTTATAAATGCTATTAGCGATATACAAAACAGTGAGCTAAGAAGTCACCTTGAAATATTCCTCTGTTGAAGTTTATTTCACCAGACTTATAGATTTCTTTTATAAGATTGATGTGAAGTATTGTTTTACCTATTTACATACTTTGAGTGATGAAGTAGATAACGACGCGTGATACTTGTATATATTTAAACACTTTAAGATTTAGGAATTGGGTACACTATGGAATGCCTTACAGTAAGCTATCCAGGCCGTACTGAGATTATTCTTTGTAATGAAGCAGTTTTCCAATATTATCCTATGAATAAATAATTGAAATATTGATAATCCATAAAAGCCATGTTTGCACCCTTTTTTTTTCCAGAGGTAATATTTCATTTTTTAAAGAAGAAAGATGTCTGTTTTTGTCAGAATAGACGGCAACAGTTTGTAAATAGTGGAAAGACATATAATTGGTTTGCAGTTTTTTTGGAAGATTTGTGTCACCATTCTTGGATAAAGGGAAGTTAACTCTTTTGGTTACGCATGGCGGAATTTTATTACGATCTTAGACCATTTCTTGAAGTTATTTAGCTATTTTTTGCTGTATTTAAATAGTGCAACCAAAGTAGAGGAATTTTATCGATTCATGAAGATTTCCAGTTTTGTGATTTTCAGTGCAGGTTCAAATTCTTCTGCTATTCCTGCCCTTCTTTGCTCTGGTTTATTTTTCATCCGTTCTACCTCTCGCGTAATCCAATCTGCTTCTTTGTTATGTCCTTTAGGACAAGACCATAATTCTTCCCAGAAATGTATAAAGTCTTCCATAGTTGGGTGGTTGTCATTTCAATTTATTATTATTATTATTATTATTATTATTATTATTATTATTTTCTTTGCTTTCTGGCGTTTACACATTTCTTTCCGGGTGCCGCCCAGGGACCTAAGCTTAGAAATGGCATCATGACACTTTCCACTGACAAATATATATATATATATATATATATATATATATATATATATATATATATATATATATATATATTACATAGATAAAGCCCTTCGTAAAGTGTGGGATGTACTTGTCAGAACAATTTTTTGTATCTCCTTGAGGCATGGACTTCCAGGAATGCCTTCGATTAGTCTACTGCAATCTTTTCCAACCAGTACTAGGGCTCCAACTACAACAGGGATTGTTGATGTTCCCATATGCAACATTTTCGAGATTTCTATATCAAGGTCCTTGTACTTTGACAACTTTTTAATATCTTCAAAGATACATTGCAGTCAGCAGGGACTGCCATATCAACAAGGAGGCACCGTTTTTGTTTGTGGTCTTTAATAACAATGTCTGGGCGGTTGGCTTTGATTGTTCTGTCAGTGTGTATTGTGTAGTCCCATAGAATTGTAACAGGTCTTATCTCCGTAACCGGGTCTAGGTGGTGTTCATACCTTTTTATTTCAGTTTCCTTCAGGCAGAAGTTGCAGATTTTCCAGTGTAGATATTGGCCCACTCTGTCATGTCGGGTTTTATATTCAGTGAGTGGCAATATCGTGCAACCTGATACAAGATGATCAATCGTTTCTGTATATTTATCACAGAATCTGCATTTTGGGCTGACATATATGTGCTTGATAATTCCTAGTTAGCAAGCATTGGTCCTGCGCATCAAGGATAAAACCTTCAGTTTCCGCTTTCAACCCTGCACTACGTAGCCACTGATGGGTACGGGTTTTGTCTACGTCAGCTTGTTTGGTATGGGCAGAGTATTGGCCATGAAGCGGTTTATCTTGCCATCGCTTCTGTATCTGGTCGGTTGCATTCGTCTTTGCTGTCTTTTTTAGGTATTTTGCAGTTTCAGCCGGTGTATTGTGCTGTAGTTGCATCTCTACGCCCATTTGAAACTCCGTTTTGAATTTGTTGGCTTCTTTCATTACGGAGTAAAGACGCTTACTACTTTCATATTCCTTGACGCATTATTATTATTATTATTATTATTATTATTATATTCCGTTATGCTGTACCTGAGTAAGTAAAAGTTTAGTTACGCTTTTCAGTATTTGAATTCATTTATTATTTAATTTATAATTAATTTCTTTTATAATATGGTCTAATTATATTTAAAGTTATTTGAATTTACTTTATTAATTAAAAAGAAATGAATTTTACTTGAAGATATAAAAGGAATATAACAAAATTAAAATAAAGGTTTTTGGGTAACTTACTGCGTCAATCCCCACAATGAAGGTCAAGTAACTCGTGAGAATTTATTAATTAAAACTTATGCAGTTGTTAAATTTATATAAAAAAAAGAATATGAAGTAAAAGTCAATACTACATTTTATGTTTTTCCTTATTTAAATACGAGGCCCTCTTAATTTATTTTATTTAATTAAAAGTTCACTTCATTTTAGCTCCTTTATTCGGCATAATTTATCTTTGTATACGAACTATATTGTTTCAGGAAATGTTGGTTTCACTTTTAAAACACCCTGCTTAAGGGTTTCTTTATGTAAAGTCGGATCTCAGAGAAATATCTCATCCACCTAGAGTTAAAGAACTCCCTGTCAAAAGTGTTTTTACATGAGTAACATTGCAAAGTATCATGCATAAGTAATGCATTTCTGAGATCAAATTGACGGCGAATAAACGGTAATTATTTAATCTAAAAATAAGTTTTATAAACCCTTCATGGAATATCCAGGTTTAGAGATAGAATTATTATTTTCTTGGGTTTCTGTTGTATACACATTTCCTTCTGGCTTCATGACATTTTCCACTGATCATTTTTTGTATAAAAACAAAACAAAACCTAAGATCACGTACATTTTACAGATCGTCGTAATGTGTGAGCTGCATTTGCGTCTAAAATCTTTAGTATTTCTTTAAGTCATGGGCTACCAGGATCCACTTCTATGCGTCTATCGAAACAATTTCCAATCAATCCGAGGAAGCAAAATACAACTGGAATTATTGATGTCCTCATGTACCACATTCAAGGTCCTTGTATTTTCTCTTCAAATAGACATTACAATCTGTAGGGAAATACTTTTTGTCGTCTTTGATCACGATGTCTGTGCGATTAGCTGTGATTGTTCTGTTTGTGTGTCTGTTACAGGCCCTATTTCTGTGAACGGGTCTGGGTGATGTTCATACCAGTTTCTTACTGTTTCCTACCCGTAAAAATTGCCTATCCTTCAGTGCAGATATTGTCTCACCAGCTTCTCTCATGCCAGTTTATACGTTCACTTGCTGCTGCTTATATCATCATCAGCATCATCATCATCATCAGCAGCAGCAGCAGCAGCATCATCAGCAGCAGCATCATCATCAGCATCATCATCATCAGCATCATCATCATCAGCATCAGCATCATCATCATCATCAGCAGCAGCATCATCATCATCATCAGCAGCAGCATCATCAGCAGCAGCATCATCATCATCAGCATCATCATCATCATCAGCAGCAGCATCATCATCATCATCATCATCAGCAGCAGCAGCATCATCATCAGCATCATCATCAGCATCAGCATCATCATCATCATCAGCAGCATCATCATCATCATCAGCAGCAGCAGCATCATTGGGCTCATCGTCATCATCATTCATGCACTTGCATGTTCATACGAAGTGCATCCTTTTTATCAGTGCCTATTATTCTTGAGAGAGGAATGATTCTATCCCTTCTTCCCTGAAAAATGTTTACTGTATCACGTGATAAAAACAAAATCACTTGCACAATTTTCTTTTTTGTATCGGATGTGTTTTAGTGTTTTCGTATTTCCTTTAAGAAACACGTATGGTGTGATTTAATGTAGCACGTTAATCTTTTCCAAAGCTATTTACATTGTTATATTTGAGGTTTCGTCTATTTTAACACGCTGATATCGGATTCTTGCAATGTAAATTTTTCTAAAGGGTTTTTACAATAATTAACTTTTCTGAACAAATCTCTTTCGCAGTATGGAATAATTTAAAAACTTTATGGATAAAAACGAAATGATGTTAGGAAAGAAAAGAAAACCGGCTGAGTTGTTGCGTCTAGACACATTGGACGCCAGAAATGCCAAAAATTGAATAATTGATATCCCTACATATACATTTTTCCCTGTCGGTCAATAATTATAATCGTTTATTATCCATACTTCCACTTACTTAGATATAATTCCATAAATGAGAATATTGGTTTATTCTGATGAAGTCGTTTTAAAAGACGAAACTCGTTAAAATTACTTTTTTATTATCAAATTACCCATGCAATGATATATCTTCCGATATGAATTTTGATTTTCGGTATCTCTATGTGGCTTTATTTAATATCCACAGTGTATTGAGGGTAATTAGTCGATACTGTGTCCTTTATACAATTTTTTTTTGTTTTGTTTTGGAGTATGTTCTTGTGTGAAACATATCGAGCTGCAAGCAAATACCTGGCACTGCAACTTCAATACCTTCCATTGGAAAGGCACACCCAGCCTCCTCGACCCAAGGAGCATTTCACTGAACACATTCTCTCGTATGACGTTTAGCATGCATAAGCTTCTTTCCCTACTTTTTTTTATGTCATTAAGGTTTTTGCTTAAATTCTTTTAAAATGATTGATCACTTTGACGACTTGCTGTCTGTTGTACTTGTTTCGGATTTAATTATGTCGTCTGTCTGTCCGGATGTCTGGATGTAAATCTAATCCGCTCTTTTAAAGGCTGGGCTTAAGTAACAAACAGAGCAACTTAAAAGTCAGCCATTAGCGGATGTTAATCTCGTTGTTTGCGCATTGTTTTCATTGCCTCATTCCTGGTCATCATTTATTCTCTTGCTATTTTCATCTCATTCTCCTCAATTAAATTTTCCTTTTATCCGCATTGTTCTTCCTTTTTTTAATACTTACCATCAATTAACCAGTTCTTCTTTTTCTTCTTTCGTAATATAATGAATTTCTGTTAACGAGCACGTTTTCTTTCTTTCTCTCTTTCTTTTTTAATTACTTTCTTTTATTTCTTTATTCTCATTCGGGTTTCATTCTTGGTTTCAATTCTTTGTTTTTTTTTTGCTAAGTTTAATTTTTCTCTTTCTTTTCGCTTTTTTTTTTCGCACCATTGTTTCATATCAAGCAAAGCAATACATCCACTAAGACACGATATGTTGCTGTTTGTGAGAAAAAATTATTAGGAAGAGTGAACAATAAAAGAACAAGAATTAATAAGTTCAAGATAGCGATTGACTTTGCATTTAAATTTAGTAGATCAAAGCAGGAGTAAAGTTCCACAAGTGAAAAGTGCAAGATAAGAAACACTTACGGATCATTTTTTCTACTTGATTATTATTATTATTATTATTATTATTATTATTATTATTATTATTATTATTATTATGCTCTGTAGTCGACATTGGGCTTACCATGTAATAATATCCTCCTTAAAAGTTATCCCTACCGTCACAAACTGGTAATATATACATGCATACCTACATATATATATATATATATATATATATATATATATATATATATATATATATATATATATATATATATAGGAAAAGTCATTCAGGTCTTCAGTAATGGTACCAACATTCAAACACTGACTTTAATCTTTAAATTTCATTCATGAACCAACAAGAGAACCGTGATTAAATTTAAAAAAAAGATGGAAAAGTGGAGTGGAAAACAGGATCAACAGATCACAACAGGAAGACAGGTCATTATTTCATGTTATAGCTTTGAAAAGACGTTTGGCACATGAGTTTCACCTATGGCAGTGCAATAACAAAAATCTTGAATATATATATATATATATATATATATATATATATATATATATATATATAATATATATAAAACATTAGGCAGCATATAATTTACATACAAAGAAATAATCACACATAATCACACATAGAATCAATCAGAAATATTAATGCGATTATTCGCGACATCCATCGCATGCCTGATGATGAACAGAAGACTATTCGTAAGTACTAGCATTTTAAGAACACATAAACTGGAAACAACAGACATCAATTTTATAGACGAGGATCACTTCACTCTATGTATTAACAGTATTTTAATGCATACATTATACTACTAGCGATGGATGTCGCCAATAATCGCATGAATATTTCTGATTGATTCTATGTGTGATTATTTCTTTGTATATATATATATATATATATATATATATATATATATATATATATATATATATATATATATATATTCCAAAGTATATACTCACAAGTATAAGGACTCTACAAAAGAGATTGACTCACTGTCCTCTCTGTGTGTGTGTGTGTATGTGTGTGTGTGTGTGTGTGTGTGTGTGTGTGTGTGTGTGTGTGTGTGTGTGTGTGTGTACAAGATGGCTACGGTGAAAAATGCATCTGTTTCTTTGCATACACAATGAGCGAGGGAGACATTTCTTTATTTCAAATGCAATTCTTTATTTTTTATTTCTAAAACATTACATGTCCATCTTTACAAACCTCAATAAATGTTACATTTAGTTCATCCGATTTCAGTCTGTCATTGTTGAAAGAATAATTGCCTTAAAGACATAACGAAGAGGCAGGTGATGATGATCTTAAGATTTTCAAGATGGTTTTCAAAATCAGAACACTGTTCACGCTAATTGTATGAGATTCCATTTAAGCACGTTCAACGAACATATCATACAATTACCTGCATTTTATCTTTTCCTTTTAGTTTCAATTTGTTAATTGGTTGATATATTTTTTTTACAAAATTAGCAAATGGTTCTTCTGCTATATTCACATTTCAAACTCGCCATACTATTTACATTATTCGGACTATTGTCCTCATCTTTATCGCCATATTAATTACAACGTTTCGGCCTTGCAGTGTCTGTCTATATTTCTGAGATGAAGTAATATGTACATTATTTACATTATTTGGACTATTGTCCTCATCTTTGTCACCATATTTATCACAAAGTTTCGGCCGTTGTATACAACGGCCTTCTTCAGGTGGTTTGAATGTCGAACTGAACCCTTTATTTCCCTCACTGGAGTAGACTTATCTAGTTCCACGTGCCATGTCTAATGGATGTCAGTTATCTGTTATCTCCTGTTAATTCCCCTCTCCAAATTCTCCACCACATTAACCAGGTATTGAACTCACACTCTTTGGGTCCTGTCACTGGATCTAACCAACGCCTTTATCCACTGTTCGAATGAATATGGTACAAAATGATATTTTCCGCTCGCCATTCAGAAATTCAAAATATCTCTAAATTCATTTTCACTTCTTTTACCTACAGTTCTCGTTTACAGCGGTTAGTAATATTTACTTACAGATAGAAGATTTTCATTCCGTACACCGACACCATTGTTAAACGTATAAAATAAGGCCCAAATTAAATGTAGAACGTTTTTATATTCCCTTAAGAAAAGGGATTTGAAGTAACTCATTTTACATTTTAGGAATTGTAATTTCACATAGTATTTTTTCAGTCAACACCTTGAAACCAAGAATTAAAATTACTAAGGTTTCCTTGATTGAAATGCACACAAAGCCTATAAAGGGCTTTGTTTAACGAGAAATGGTCGTTTCGTCTTCATTTTTTTTAACTTCGTATTAAACTTGTTTTCTTCTCGACTTAAAACCATATCAGCAAATACAGTGCGTTCCATTCCTTGTCTACGGTGCTTTAAATTTCAGTCCTAACACAGCTTCCTCAAAATTTACATCCACTAACTCTCAGCCTTTTCTTGTCAACACTTCCATCGTCTCTGACAGCAAACACCGACAATTCAATAAAACAGCGTATAGTGTCGATAACCCATGCTGCTGATCTTTCATCTCGTTTTCGTACAACTCAAAACGAGGCTCGATTGATCGGGAACGAATATGTCAAGTGACGATCAGATATAAATAAGCCGCGGCCAGCAAGCGGTAATGGCGAATAAAATATCTTTCCGTCGAGCAGACGTAATATGATCGGCTGTAGATAAGGGAGGTATCCTCCGGACAAGTGCAGAGAATATTCATTTTAATCTGAGGGACAATCGGTTCATTTAGTTATCGTATAGAGGCAGAGGATATGATGGGAAATTAGGCACAGATCAACATCAGGTACCCTTCAATATGACACGCAACTTAATATTCAAGACAATAGGAGTTATCTTTCCAGACCAGTCTATCAGAGAACTCAACCATTTTAATATTTTTTCCTTCGGATTGTAACATTTTTGGATGATTCTGTGATTCGAATGAAGAATTATTCAATTGTAAACTCTTTAGATAATCATAGAAGTCTAATCCTAGGAATTAAGTTGTCAGGAGATGCGTTAGGATTTTAGAAAACAAGGCGAATAAAGTTTTGACCACTTCTTATAAATTTGTAATAATCTTTTACAATAATCTACAGCATAAGATATCGACGGTTAAATTTTGGCATAAAAACAAGAAAGTGTAACAGGCGAACAATTATTTTCAGTGAGATGGAAGCCTCGCAGACCAATGCTAGTATTCAATCATCTTTAATCATTTTGAGAATGACGTTCATATATATATATATATATATATATATAAAACTCACATCAATAGAACTAAGAACATACATATATATATATATATATATATATATATATATATATATATATATATATATATATATATAGATAGATAGATATATAGATAGATAGATAGATAGAAACGATAGATAGAAAGGAACGAACAAACCGAAATAGATAGAAAGGAAGAACAAACTGAAATAGATGAAAATTAAAAACTGAAATTTATAAATAAAAACTATATATATATATATATATATATATATATATATATATATATGGAGAGAGAGGAGAGAGATAGATACATACATACAATATGATATTTAAATTATTCTATATCAGGACAAGTCTAAGTAGCGTGTTTTGTCTGATGAAATCTATACAGAAAAACGAGAACAAAATAACAACATCTTTCCAATTTGATATAGAATTACCCACACACACGCACGCACGCACACACACACACACACGTATATATATATATATATATATATATATATATATATATATATATATATATATATATATATAAAAAGCTCATTTTTAGACTGTATAATGTTTAGTGTAATTATATAATGAAGTTAATGCAAGGAGGCATAAATCAAGAGGCAGTTAGTGTAATCGTACAACACTAAACCCGGTCTTCCAAGACTTCTTACACCGCGGCTGGTCGATGAAATGGCCGCTTCAATCCAGAGCTAACCTTATTCTACGTTGTAATTTGTTTGATCATAAGGCAGTCAAGATCGAATCGTCGCAAGATGATGGCGTACAGGAAAAAAATAACACTCGAGTCATTTGAACAAAAGTAAATACTATTTTTATATCAGTCATCCGTATAATAATTGATTTATATCAGAGTTCACATGCAATTAGTTATCAGTCCAACTCGCATCACAAGTCGGAAACGATATTATTGTTGACCTGGCACACTCTGGTTTGCAGTTGTTGGTAAGGTTTGGCACAAGGCTGAAATCGGGGGCTTTCATAAGCAGATAATCACATGGGTCTCTCTCATGTCTTTGGTCTCGTTTCCGTCTCTTATGCATCTCTTCTCTCTTTTACCTGATTCATTTCGCGCATTCGTATTTATGGACATTCGCCAAAACAGGCGAACTAAGAAAATTAAAAAATTCTGGGAAATTCCCTTCTCCCACTCTCTCATATTATTACCTCTAACTAAATGTTCTCAGTGAGCAACGGTGGCAAATCTTGGGATTTCAATTCAACTTTCCACGAGGGGAATCAACTCCAAATTCGTTGTTTACTAAAAATGTAATTTTCGCTTTACAGCTTGCATTTGCAGCTGTGTGTCAATCAACATTACCATTTTTCTAAGTCTGGGACACATCTCCATTGTTCAAACTGATCGACATACATTTCAAGGCGTTTATGTGTAAATCAAAATTCTTCCCACAGGTTTTTGGTATTAACCCTTCTTGTTTCAGTGTCTCTCAGAACATAACAGATTCTATTGACACGAAAAACTTTCTTAGCTTGTATTTTACCGCGGTAACAACAAATAGTATCACATTACTACCGGGGAATCATCGCCAAAATAATTTTTACGAATAATGGCAGGCGTAAAAAATCCATCAAAATATAACCGCAGACAAACATACACACACACACACACACACACACACACACACACACACACACACACATATATATATATATATATATATATATATATATAGAGAGAGAGAGAGAGAGAGAGAGATAAGTAAGTATGTCATTGTGATATTTTATAACAGGGACAATAGTGATTTAATCAATATGTTCTTTTGTTTCCAATTTCAAGAACACACACACACACACACACACACACACACACACACATATATATATATATATATATATATATGTGTGTGTGTGTGTGTATTATACCTAATTTTAAATACTTTAAAGGACAATATAAAGAATTAAATCATTTTATTTGTTATCGGACATATTTCCGTTACTTCAAATGTTAATTTTACTGGTTAGCCGTAGTTGAATAGACGTTTCGTTTTATTAGAAACACTATTTATGCCGGCTAAAGAACATAAATACTGTTTATAACAAAAAACACAGCCTCTACTTAATAACGGTCATCTACTAAAAGATAGAGAGACAAAGAGAGACAGAGTGAGAGACAGTAAAATCCAAAGAATGCAGTAACACTTTATTTCGTGATTGAAATCTTGAATATTGCCTTCAAGCAAAAAAAAAAAGACTGACGCTTTTGAGAAATTTTACTTATTTATATATTATATATATATATATATATATATATATATATATATATATATATATATATATAGCCCACAGTAAGACTACTTTTTATTATATATAAGTTGTATGGTTATTAGTTTGTAAAACTGGGTTTCACTATTTTGCAATCATTAGTTTTGTCTCCTAATCGCAAAAGTGAGAGACCCAGGTGTACCATCTAATATTCATACAATTGAATATATTAACTCTGTCACAGTTATTGAGCACTTTCCACTAAGTGCAGCACCTATAATATATATATATATATATATATATATATATATATATATATATATATAATTGAATTCCTATAAGTCGGCGCGACATCTGATGAGTGGATATTGTTTAAATAGTTAAAGCGAAACTAACGAGTCTGATGTAGATGACTTTAAATAAACACGAACTGGACAACAGAAGTGGCTGTTCATTCAATCATTAGACTTTCTTTGCATGCAAATGTTTTTTCACTTCTTCACCAATGCAGATATTTCTATCCCGTTATTCTCAATGGAGTTCTTTATTTAAGCCAGAAACCCGTTTTTAACTCGGAGTTGAAGATGCAATTTTCAAAATTTCTAAAATTTCACTGACCATTTTATTAATAACGTTTATTTGTATCGATTTGTATTTATTTGTATCGATTTGTATTTATTTGTATCGATTTGTCCAGAATCATGCGTATTGGGTTCTTTGAAATAAAAATGTCTTTTTTTAACGAAAAGAAAAAAAAAATCTATTTATCACGATACTCTTGAAAATGACACAACTCAGCTCAGCGATTTAGAAAAGAATCGCTGATATATTGTATCTTTATATAATCAATGTATTGCAATATTAATATTTCCATATTTAGTACAGTGCAAATTTACATGATAGAATAATTTTTAAGTGCCTATAAAAAGCATCAGAGATGCGGAAAGCTAACCGAAAATTTAGTAAAGGGTAAAATTTCGTTAGAAGTAATGGAAAATCTGTTGAACTCCCATTTAATATTAATCCTCAAGGACATCTGAGTCAAGAAAAATATGGCTCTACAGTAGTATCATAAGAATAGTATGGCTGTAATTCTAACATGCCGAACTTCACAAATTTGTACTTTAATTTCACAAATAATCCAGAGATAGTTTACCTTTTATGTAAATAATACATTTTAGTTTATTTTTTCGAAATGTCTACATTATGCTCATGAACAAAATAATTATTGCCAAATGATTCATACAAAATATATACCATTTGATATTTGAAGGATAGCATATACTATGTCAAATATATATCGACCATAACAGAACAAACAAATAACATTTATTAATGTAAATCGATAATTGTAGAAAATACAAAAATAATGTACAACACTCACCGTAATGAAAAATTCAAAATACTCTGTATTATTCTTATAGAAGAAAGACAACATGCATTGAATAAAATAACCTTCACTACAGAGAATTGCATTTGAAATGTGTATAAAAAATATGACGTCCAATATACGATAATTTTCCTTCTCCTCCTCCTTCTCCTCCTCATCATCGTTTTCTTGACTGCTTCAATCTTCGGAGGAACTTGAGAGTAGAAAGAAAAAGAATGATTCTTCTTCCTGAGAAACCTTTTAGTAGTTATTTTCATTTTAGTTTGACAATGATCATATCCTCTCCAAGATCTTGACGGATAGTCGAAGCCTACGGAATATGGTGTAGGTCACCCTCTGTTCGTAAACGAAGCCCTCAGTCTTGAATTCAGAGTTGTCATTTTCCTAGATCGGTTGACACACAAGGCTATTGAAAAGCTGGGGGTAACAAGAGATGGATTCATACATTTCCCAACGGCATTTGCACGTAAGTGAATATCATTAACTAAACTGAAATATACGACTCAGGTATATTTGAATTTAAAACATAAAGTTTCATAAATACCAGGATAATATTAAGAAAATCTTGTGTACGATATTGACAACATTTAGTTATTGATAATAACCGAGATTGCAGAAGGTACTAGAAGAAATCAGAACAAAATATGAAATTTGGACTATTTATCCTCAATTTTAATCTGGGGCGAAACGACATATAACAAGAATACAACAATAGGTGAAACACATTTAACATTTCGGTTGAATTTAATACATATATATATATATATATATATATATATATATATATATATATATATATATAAGCATTTTACCCCAAGGCGGGAGTGCAACTAGCAGGCAGGGGGTTAACAGAGAGTGAGAGCAAGAGTAAAGACGGGTGTTTGAGGAAAAGATATAGAGATGGACATCAGAAGATATCGCTTGATATTATCTTTGGATATTAGAGGATTAAAGCTATCAGGGAAGCAAGTAAGAGGAAGTGAGTTAGAAGAAGCTGTTGGAGTAGAAGAGGCAGTTACCTTTAACTGTTTCGACAGTAAAAGGGTGGGACTGTGATGCCAGTCTTGTAGCACACTTAAATTCATACAAGTGAAAGTACCTCGTCAGAGCAGTTGCCATGAAAATATTTGTAGAAACGACAGCGGGAAGCTACATGATTGTTGTGAGAAAGTGACTGTAGTCGAGATGCCAGATGAGGACTTATCGCATTGCATATCCGTCTCTGGATTTTGTCTAGGAACTCGAGATGAACAGCGGGGGCATCAGACCATATGCATTTTTTTCTATACATCATTTAATATTTATTTACGCAGAAACACACGCACACTGTGAGTTAAAAAATCTCTTTTATTGTTGGAAATAAACAGACTCTTTAACAAACAGATAAATCTAACAAAATTATATTTCGTTTCTCCCCTTATTTTGAACTTAGTGTATACCATTCCGATTGATTGATCTGATTAACGACAACCCCCCCAAAAAAAAAACGCTGCAACCATCTCCTCTCTTTTCTTTCTTACTCTTTTTCTTCTTCTTTTCTCTTGAAAAGAGGGTGGATTTTGTTTTTAAATCTCAATAAATTTTCTACTCACCAGTTATTTACTATCGCCTGATGAGATGTGATCTTACGAATCGAAAGATGTTTGCATTTATGTAGCGTTGTTTTACATGTTTTTGATGTAATATCCTAAAATAAAGTATATATATATATATATATATATATATATATATATATATATATATATATATATATATATATATATAAAAAGTGAACATAGAAGTCAACATTTAGAAGCGACAGGCTGTTTTAATGCTAGAATCAATCATCAGGCCAGCGTGGCCCGATGATTGCATCTAGCATGAAACAGCCAGTCGACTCTAAGTGTTGACTTCAATGTTCTCTTTATATTTACACTCGCTCTATCTCTGATATTGAGCACTTTATCCTATAAATATAGCACATCTTAAGAGTATATTTCTTCATATATATATATATATATATATATATATATATATATATATATATATATATATATATATGTGTGTGTGTGTGTTATCGTGATATTTTGAAACAATGACAATAGTGGTTTAATCAATATATTATTTTTGCTCTCAATTACGAGTACTCACAAACACACACACACACACACGGATATATTATTTGAAAGCAAGTAATTATTTTTTCGCCATTTGACACAAATATGCTGCACATGACGAAATATATTTCTATTAAAACATTTTAACTCAAATTTGAAAATCTTCCGGTGAAACGTGCCTAAAATGCAGCCTCATTTTTGTCTCGGTTTGGGGTAAAAATAATCCATTTAATTTGTGCATTATGCTTTTTCTATTAAGAAGCCAATCAATAATGTCCCATGAAATCAATATTAGCAAATCGATGAAAGTGAAAAGCAACCGACAAGTGAGGTAATCCTGAACATTCTAATATTCTTCTCCATCAACCTCTCATGTGGATATTGAGAACTGTTGAAAGTTTTACAGAAGTAGAAACGCAAACTTGACAAAAAATTAGTCGTTATTTTTCTTTCTTCTCTGATATCGATATATATGTCAACCAATTGTGTATATTGGTCTCTCTGTGTCATATAGAGAATAATGGTAATATTAGCCATTTCCTTATAAGGAAACATTCGACATTCATTAATCGAGTAACCACAGATTCTTTCGTTTTAAATTTATAAAATCATTCTCTTAAAACAATTATTTCCCTTAGAACACCATTATCGCTCGTTCCCGTATTGACGGCAGTTGTCTTTCTAACGTTTTGTTTGAAAAAGTTTGGAACGTCAACATCATCATTATCTGATTAGTTTCTCTCATAGATGTGTTATATAATTTTGCTATTGCAGATTTTTAAAGCACTGAATTTATGGGATTTCTTCTGTTTGGTATAACAACTTTGTGATCATGTGGTGCCAGTTTACAAGTTTAAAATCTTCATTCGTTTCAAGTCATTTTGAACCACTGATCTGATAAAGCACTTCTATATAGATAACAGTTTAGATATTCTTTAAGTTTTTAACGCCAAGCCTGACATTTATAGTTATGTCTGAATCTGAAGATCCATGTTAAGTAGATGACATTAAATTTTAGGTTAACGTTTTCGAATTGTAGCAACTTGTGTTGTTCGTCGAAACTACTTGTAGAACAGGTTGTTCTATGTTCACTTTCCTTATATCTTATACTATTATACGCGATCCATTTATCAACGCTCCACTCACACATATATTAAGCTTTATATAGGCTTTATATAGGCTTTATATAGGCTTTATATACTTCTACCCAATCTGTTAATCATTGATGTGTGAACTCATTCAATTAGGAATTAATTTAAAACATTTTAAAATTCAATTTATGACCATAGAAAATGTTATAGGTAGTGTAAATACAGATAAAATAAAGATTAGCTAAAAATTCTTATTGAGACAAATTTATCTTTACTGCTAACAGGCATTTTTCTCAATAATGCAAAAGTTTGTTTTTAAATACAGACTTCTGTTTTATGTTGGATCATCTTAAAAGGAATCACAAGGTTGACGAAAAAGAATCTTCTCTAAAAGGTAAACTTGAGATTATAAAGTAATTTAATAAAATCCATCTAGTTCCCAATTCAAGTTAAAATTCTGGATGAAAATGACACTTTTCTACCTGCCCCTATAGAAATAAGCATAACACATGATTTTAAATAATTGAATTCTAGCATCATCTGCAACATGAGAAAACTTATTTTGGTTATTTTGTCTGCATTTATGTCAAGCATATACTGTTGAATTTTATTCCTTCTCTTTGCGTATATATAAATATATATATTAAGGCATTAAAAACTAGAAATGTTGTATTGCAGGCCATGATAAGTTTAAAATAAAACACACACCAGTCGACCGGTTTCGTCCCCTCTCGTCAGAACTGTTAACGGGGAATTTAGATTATGAGGAAAAAAGAAAAAAGTCTGTCATGGGTGACATGAATGAATGGACAGGGAAGGAAGGAAAGATAAAATTATACCAACCAAGCTGCTAGAAGCGCAGAACAGCAAGTCCAAGCAAACAATCTCTTTGTTTGCAAAGAGAACCGCTTGGACCTGATGTAAAGCGATTCCAACACCTTGAGATGGAAAAGTGAGTGCGAACTGGCCAAGACGGAAAAACCAGTTCACACTGAAATCCATCGCACAAGTTGGATTCTTTATAAAATGATCCGCAATCGAAGACCCATAAGTGTTACGAATGGTATCGCCCAAAGAAAATTTTTTTGTTTAGTATTATCGCAGGTACATGTTGTTTAATTCTCACGTCCAACCGCTGTGTCGTTCTACCTATGTAGTCGCATCCACAACTACATTTGAAATAGTAAATAACAGAGTTAATATGGTGGGGGGATAGAACATCTTTACACATAGATGGAAGTACAGACCTAGTTTGAAAAACAACACGAACGTTCGCTGCAAAATAACACTCACGTGAACTACATGAAATACGCTTGGCGAAGGATTCACTAATCCTACCCAACCACGGTAAACGAAGATAGACCGGACATTTACCAACTGAAGCAGGTTTGATTTTGTTGAACCTAGCGGTCTCATCTCGAATAACCGATTGAACAATGTTCAACGGATAACCATTGTTCACAAAGATCTCAGTTAAACAACTGATTTCATGTTTCAAGGTGTCATCCGAACAGATCATTAACGCCCTATGTGTCAGGGTCCTAATCAAATTAATCTTTTGTTGTTTAGGACAAAAGGAGTCCCAACGGGTATATAGTCCTGTAAAAAGTAGACTTCCTGTACACAGAGGTAATAAACAAGGAAGGAGTTCTTTGAACAAGAACATCTAAAAGGGCAATGAACCATTGACCTCCTTATCTACTGTAAATTTAAGGGCAGGATGAACACCATTGAGTAGGAAAAAAAATTGATCCACTTCCGATTCACGGCTGAACACACAAAAAGTGTCATCAACATACCGAAAGTAAACCTTGGGTCGGGCAGAACTTAACAAAATGCTTTCTTCATAAAAACCCACAAAAATATTTTGCCAAAACAGGACCCAAAGGGGACCCATCGCTACACCATCGATCTGACGATACATGATATTGTCGAAACTGAAATCGACAAACATAGTGGCAAATTTCATGAGTTCAACGAACACTTCTTCAGGTATATTCGGAGGAGTCAAATCACTGCGATATAACATATCGCTGCAAATATCTCCGATAAAGGAACACAAGTGAAGAGGCTACAGATGTCAAAGGAACACATAAATCCATCAGTGGCATCACAATTCCGAATGAATTTGGAAAAAAGAAAATGAATCTTTAATACAAAAGGAACTGTAATGCTGCAACACTGGTTGCAACATTATAGCAAGCCACTTTGCGACTTTATGCTGTGAAGACCCAATCATCGATAATATGGGTCTCAACGGGACACCCTCCTTATGAATCTTAGGTAATCCATATAGACGGGGACGAATAGAACCAGACGGTCTCAATTCCTCAGCGGTTGGACGTGAGAATTAAACAACACGTACCTGCGATAATACTAAACAAAAAATTTTCTTTGGGCGATACCATTCGTAACACTTATGGGTCTTCGATTGCGGATCATTTTATAAAGAATCCAACTTGTGCGATGGATTTCAGTCTGAACTGGTTTTCCGTCTTGGCCAGTTCGCACTCACTTTTCCATCTCAAGGTGTTGGAATCGCTTTACATCAGGTCCAAGCGGCCTTCTCTTTGCAAACAAAGAGATTGTTTGCTTGGACTTGCTGTTCTGCGCTTCTAGCAGCTTGGTTGGTATAATTTTATCTTTCCTTCCTTCCCTGTCCATTCATTCATGTCACCCATGACAGACTTTTTTTTTTTTTTCCTCATAATCTAAATTCCCCGTTAACAGTTCTGACGAGAGGGGACGAAACCGGTCGATTGGTGTGTTTTTATTTTAAACTTATCATGGCCTGCAATACAACATTTCTAGTTTTTAATGCCTTAATACGCTTTTTGTACCGTTTCTAATCTATTTAAATATATATATATATATATATATATATATATATATATATATATATATATATATATATAGTAATAATCTTATAAATATAAGAAATTATACTCGTCCGGAAAACCTTCGGTGTTTTGATTTGCAAACCAATACCAAAGGGAAAAAAATGTATGAAAAGGGAAAGAACAAAGAACATGTACGTCAGCCGAAAATAGTCGTCTAGCATCCAAGTCCAGAATCCAAAGAATAAAAACCCGATACGAGTACGTAAAGTAACTAAATACTAAGTGCTCAATGCGTTAAATAGAGCAAACCTAATTAAACCTAAAGAGCCTATCAAGGTTTCACTTACGCGGATCGTCAGGGAAGGCCGGCTAAAGAGATAACGTAAGAACGGAATATATAGCATACAAACATGAAATTATGACCACGTGACCAAAAGAAATCGGACAACGGGAGAGGGGGTTAAACATTTATTCATTTTTGGGGGGGTGTCACGTGGTCATGATTTTATGTTTGTAGGCTATATATTCCGTTCTTACGTCACTTCTTGTTTTATTATTTTGGCCCACAATATCAGAGATGGATTATAATAACAGGCCTTGTACCATCTCCAAAAGCGCACATCACATTCTGAATTTTGGAATGTTCTACCACATGCATTGTGGATTTAGCACCTTTAGGTCAATGAATGATTGGCAGCAATCTGGAGGTCACAACTAAAAGTAAACCTTGGTTATTCAAAAAAACACATGTCACAGTGGATACAGGCGTTGGTTAGATCCAGTGACAGGACCCAACGAATGTAAGTTCAATACCCGGTTAAGGCAGTGGAGAGAACTTGGAGAGGGGAAATAACAGGAGATAATTGATAACTGATATCCATTAAACATGGCACGTGGAACTAGAACAGTCTATCCCAGTGAGCGAAATAAAGGGTTCATTTCGACATTCCAACCATTTGACGAAGTCCGGAGCGTTCAACGGCCGAAACGTTTTAATAAATATGGCGACGAAGATGAGGACAATAGTCCGAATAATATAAATAGTGAATTCGAAATTGTTTCTTAAATTCATCTTTCTTATTGATAATCATTAGCTTATCTCATATTATCATAATTCATAGCCTAATAGATGATGTTGGGGTTGCTAAAATATTTTTTCTTTTTCTTTTGAAAGATATACAGATATTGTCCTTAGTAAGAGGAGGCAATTATGGGAAGGAAATGCTGATTCAATGAATAAAATATGAAAAAAAAAATATATCCCGTAACTAAATGAGTTATAAAATCTGGTGTTGTACTAATTCCACTACGTTAGCATTCCACAGAAGAAAACACATTGAGTAATTTAACCTTCTTTTTGGGGTGAAAGCAGTTTCAAAATTTGGGATTCTTAGTGCAAATGTTGCCAATCCTAATATACCTGCGTTAAACCAATTAATATTCTTCTGTGGAAACTAATTTAGATAATTGATTTGAAATTCACAATTCATGTTGCGTCCTTTTAACTTTTAAATGTTATAAGTTAAAAAGAGATTTACTATTTAAATATTTATTTTAACATAATACCGCTATATACAGATTCTGAGATATTTCAGCCTTTATTATTTAATTATCTTGCAAAGCATATTTGTTCTTTACATCAAAATATCAGATGTATTTGAAGAAACACAAGCGTAAAAGAGTGAGTGTGTGTGTGTGTATATATATATGCATATGTATATATGTGTGTATGTGTGTGTGCGTGAGTGAAGAAATATAGTTTTAATGCGTGCTATATTTATGGGATAAAGTGCTCAATATCTCAGTATCTCAATATATATATATATATATATATATATATATATATATATATATATATATAATTATATTTCAAAAAGTATGATTCCTTCGCTACAAAAGAGTTCTCAAGTTTCAAAAAGAAGAGCCGAAAATATAATTATTAAAATTAAATTGAACTAAAGAATCAAGCACTGTTTCATCTTGTTCTTTCCTATTTCTCTACATATCTTCACACACACACACACACACACACACACACACACACACACACATATATATATATATATATATATATGAAGAAATATAGTCTTAAGGTGTGCTATATTTATGGGATAAATTGCTCAATATCAGAGATAGAGCGTGTGGAAATATAAAAGTGAACATAGAAGTCATCACTAGAGGCGACAGTCTGTTTCATGCTATATGCAATCGTCAGGCCTGACGAGTGTATATAGCATGAAACAGACTGTCGCCTCTAAGTGTTGGCTTTATGTTCACTTTATATTTATATATATATATATATATATATATATATATATATAAATTGTAGTACTCAATTGAATAACCTTGGATATTTCGACTTGTAATAGAACAAATCGGTACCCAAGGAAAAATGAGGAAGAAAAAAAAGAACCAAGAACATTAAACTAAGACGAAAACAATCGTCCAGAATTCAAGATCAAAGTCCAGAGAAAAAAAAACTCCAACGCGAGTAAAAGACAACTAGGTAAAGTGCTCAATACACGAAGTAGAGCAAAACCTAAGATAATCCTAAGGAGCCCACCACACATGCCTAGGTTTCACGTAAACGGATCGTCAGGACGATCCGTTTAGGTGAAACCTAGGTAAGTTTGCCTGGATTCTTAGGATTAACTTATCTTATATATATATATATATATATATATATATATATGTGTGTGTGTGTGTGTGTGTGTGTGTGTGTGTGTGTGTGTATAAATTGGAAATTTGGTATTTTTCAGTAGGAAATTATTTTTATTCTGTAAGCGTAATTTTTACTGGGTAATTTTGATTGTGGATGAACTTACGTGGAAGGTGAGACAGACGTTGGAGAATGCTAAGCCGCCCAGGTCTAAGATAACAAAACTAGCGAGGCTGGCGATCGGATCCCTAGTGAGAAACGAAAACATCATCATACTACCGGCTGACAAAGGCAATGCGACTGTAGTGATGGACAAATCAGATTATACTAGCAAGAAGGAATACCTCATTAGCAACGGTAGCTACAGCAAAGTAAAAAGGATCCTACAATGAAAACGGAACGCAAACTGTCACAGATACTAATCAGGAACAAGGATCACTTCGCATCTAAGACGTATAGGCAGTTATCGCAGCGATACACGAAACTAACTCACATATACGGTCTCCCTAAGATTCACAAAGACGGTATTCCGCTCAGGCCGATTCTAAGTTGCCATTGCTCTGTGTGCCACCCTCTGATTCGCTCTCCTTTGTAGATATAATTGACCCATTGATCAGAAAGTCTCCTTCATATGTTCGAAACTCCGCCCACTTCGTGAAAATAATTAAAGATGCCCCAATCCCATCCAACCAAATTGTGAACTTGGACATGGTGAGTTTGTTCACCAAGATACCCACGGAGGAGGTACTCTCAGTATTCAGAGATAGACTGGCCTCTGACTTTGAAAGGGCCAGTATTCCAATAGATAATCTGATGGAGATGTTGACATACTGTACAAAAACAACACACTTCGGAATGGGATCACACGTATATCGACAGGATGAGGGCTTAATAATGGTCTAGCCCTCATCACCAGCAATGGCGATTAAAAACATGGAATACTTTGAGGAAATGGCATTAGAATCTATATCTCTAAAGCCAGCTATATGGTTAAGGTACATAGATGACACCTTCATATTCTGGCCCCACCAGTTAAGGCAGTGGAGAACTTTCAGAGGGAAATTAACAGGAGATAACTGATAACTGACATCCATAAAAACATGGCATTAGAACAGTCTACATTCCAACCACCTGAAAGATGAAGAAGCCCAGAGTTTACAACTGCCGAAACGTTGTAATAAATATGGCAACAAAGATGATGAGAATAGTCCGAATAATCTAAATAATGTACATAATATATCACCTCAGAAATATAGACAGTTTTTAATTGCTTTCAGTTTTTTGTTATTTTCCAAATAGTGAAATTAATGACAGCTGGCCTAAATCAAGAAGTGTTCGAATAAAATATGCCACGCGGTAGGAACAGGACCTGTATACAATTTTCTATCAGGAAAAACGCTCCTATAGGCAAAGTATATCGCTACAAATTTGTCCTCAAGTGATCGCCTCGACATCAACTGAGAAATTGGGAAGGGACACATTAACACCGCCAATTCAACACCATCAAGTATATACCAAGGCGACTCGGTACCGAGACAACACAGCACCATAAAAATAACATTTTTATAACCGAATAAAAGTAATTTATTAAGGATTAAAACCTTAATTATGAATATTTTTCTTCAAATAAAGCATTTGAAAGGGCATTATGTAAAATACAAGCATTTTTTTTATTTTTAATAAATTAAATACTAAAGAGCTTTATTTGTGCAGACTAAGACAGCCAGCTCGGGTATGAAGCTATGGATTCTCGGAATTTCGAGAATTCGTTCTACGATTCGTTATAAATGATATAAACATAATTTTTCGAAGAGAAAAAAAAATTTATCCGAAAACATTTAAATAAACAGACTATTAAAAATGTGAAAAACAATACAATTTAATGTATATTTTGTTATAAACTTGTTAATAAACGTTATAGTATCTTCATATATTTCTGCTATATTTCTGTTAACATATTTGGCGGGGAGAAATTGAGCAGTTCTTTTCTGTTTCATTTTTTTATGAAGTGAATCGACATAATAAAATATTTTTGTAAAACATAAATTAATAAAGCACAGAAATTAAGAAAAATAGTTTAGAAAAATAGTTGATTAATATGTCAATCTTTTTTAAATAATACGAATTAAATTTGATTATACAAAAATCGTTTAATTTGTTTATTTGTTAATAGTTGTCAGCCAAATAAGTTCAATGTTTCATAATATTAAATGTTATCCATATATATATATATATATATATATATATATATATATATATATATATATATGTGTGTGTGTGCGTATATATATATATATATATATATATATATTAGAATTTTGATTTAATTTATTAAAGTTGAAATTACATTGCGATTTACTTTATTAAATACAAGAAATTGGTTCAGATTTTTCATAACGCCTTTTCAAATGTTTTATTTGAAGAAAAACAATCACTAATTAAGATTTTAATTCTTAATAAATTACTTTTATATCGCGTTAATGAAAGTTATGTGTTTCTGCTGCTGAGCTGTCTCGTTCCTGTCTCATTGTTGTCTCTAAAAATAACGTTTATAAATAGAAAGGTAGATATGTGGAGAGAATATGATAGATAGATAGATAGATAGATAGATAGATAGATAGATAGATTTATTTTAATGCCGAAATTTACTTCTCTTTGGAGCTTTGAATTAATACAAATATTATATATACTCTTCTTCTTGTTGGATAGATGATACTCAGCTTTTGTGAACATACATGTTTGTGTGGACATAATTACTAGAGGCGCTGTTATGTGTGTTTTATGTTGAAGCTTTACTTTGGAATACAGTTTGATTTCTTTAAGAAATTGTAGCATATTATATTGATTATCATGAGAGAGTTCTTTCATTTTGCTTGATATTGCTTAGTTGCATATCAACCTCTTGTGGTTATTTAATCTAAAGTCTAAAAATTTTGGACACGATTATATGAGTTCAAATAAATATATTTGGAACTTAATTGTATGCTTTATGTTACAGATAAAATATATTGTTGGTCATTTTGCTATAAAATATTTTATTGGAAATTCTCCTATAAATTTCTATGTTTTATTACAAATTCTATAAAATTGTATTTCTGGTCATTTTGCGTTAAAATTGTATTGGTTAGTTTACAATAGGTATTGTGGGTACATTTTTATATAAAATTATATTGCTGGTAAGTTTACGATAAAAATGTATTTTTTATAGTTTTATAGTGTTTTGTTTTTGCTTATGGTTTCAATGTTTGCCCATAGCTCCCCACCCCCGAGTTAAAGTGGTGTGGGATGTCAGGGAACATCAGCAACTCCCAACTTCAAAGAGGCCTTACTGCCAGATATATTTTAGATAAACATGGACATAATGAGAGTGAAAGAAAGGAAGAGGTATATATGAACAGATATGAACAGACCGAGATAGATAGATAGATAGATAGATAGATAGATAGATAGATAGGAAATGACCAACATAGATAGATAGATAGATAGATAGATAGATAGATAGATAGATAGATAGATATTATCAGGCAAAGATAGCAAACAATTCGTGAAACAAGAAGCCAGAAAAATCTAACGAATTGACTTCAAGAATATTTCCCTCACTTTAATAAAAAAGTATCTAACTGACTTTGTTGGAAGTAATTCACATAAAATACACTATGTCACATCTGTATCTAAATTTACTGGCCAAACCATATTAAAATCAGCTTTACAGAATCAATTGTCAGATAAATTTAACTTTAGCTGATCCATCACAATGCATAGAAGACTGACTTTTAAGATCCCTGATGTGTTGCTGGTTTCATCTCAATTCAATACTGAAAAAGTGATATTTCCATTTCTTGAAACCGGAGTGGCAGCCACGAATTGGACTAAGAAGGTTTTCCCAATCGCAGAATAAAAGATTACAGTAAAGATTACCGTAAACAGTTTATTAAAGCTCAAATATTGACATAGGATATTTGAGAAGATTTGGTTAAAGGAAATCTTAAAAGAAACATTAAATCTTCCTGAAAAATCTCTAAAAGTTTTATTTAAGGCATTGATTAATTGACTGAATGGGAATAATATTGCAAGACATGCAATTTATATGAGCATACTGAAAGAGTATTTTTCGGAGAGTAATAGGCTAAATTGTATAAACAGAAGAAGATATTTCAGAAATATATGTATATATATATATATATATATATATATATATATATATATATATATATATATATATATGTATGTATGTATAAAAAGAGACAAGAGGGACAAGAGGGAAAATTATTCTTAGCCGACGTGTTTCGTCCTCGCAGGGAATTTATAGAGGCAAGTTGCCTTGAAAAGACTGCACGAGGACAAAACAGCTAAGAATAGTTTTTCCTCTTTTCACTCTTTATTCATTTTGCAAATTTCTCTCTCTCTCTCTCTCTCTCTATATATATATATATATATATATATATATATATATATATATATATATATATATATATATATATATATATATATATATATATCCTCTTACTATTCCCTTTGTGTAGATATTAATACCCTCTCTATAACTTCTTTCTCCTCCTCTATCACTTCCCATCTTGTACTTTCACTAATGTTTTTACTCTTTCTTTGTTTTCTTCGATTTTTCATTCTTTTTTTTTGCCTCTGCCTGGCTTTTAAAATTTGCTTTTAAGCCTTTTTCATGTTATTTATTCTTATAAAACTGATGGGCTTGGAAATCCCCCAAATTAATTTTATTTTCTGGGATAAAATTATCATAATCTTAAGGTAATTTTAATTTGTATTGTATGTAATTTATATGCTCTGTAAAAATAAAACATTGAGCTCTCTATGTGAAACAGTTTTAATATTTTATATTATATTAATAGGATTCGCTTGGATTAAATACTAACGTATTATTACCTATATATATATATATATATATATATATATATATATATATATATATATATATATATATATAGTTCTCATGTCTCAAAACCGAGATTCGAAAACCTCATTATAATTATTAAAATTAAATTGAGTTAAAGTATCAAGCCCTATTTCATCGTCAAGTGAATATTTTGGAATAACCAATCTTGAAATTTACGCATCTTTATAAGCATGTTCATTCACGAAATTAATTACTGTGGAAACGGCTGGGGCGACCATTTTGATAAGGGGCCTAAGAGTTAATTTTTATCCACATATCAGTCACCCGCGGAAAGAGGTCAAAGCGAGGTACGGTCAGGGTATCCATTTCAAAGCGAATGATGGCGTTCATGTACGCACATCGTCTGGTCAGTCACAGCGAAAGATAGCTTTTGGCACCATAATATGTCGTCAAGTGTCTAGAGAATTTTGTCTTTTTTATCAATTTTTTAATTTATTTATTTTTTAGTGAGTTCAATCCACGTTGGGCGCCCCATACTTTCGGCCTTGTGCCACATCTAAATCGGGCTTAGAAAATCACTATATCTATACAGGGAGAGAGAAACAGAGTGGTAAATGATAGTCACACACTCATATGATATGTGTGCGGGATTTTATGCGTGGGTCTCTCTCTATGTAAAGTCATATATAAATAAAGATATCTGCTATGATAATAATTTTTAGCCCGATACGTTTTCGCCTCTTCCTTCATTTTATTAAAGGTAAATATGGAAATTATATTGATAAATATAATTTTATACAACGAAAAATATATCATTAACAACGTATAGTGTTATACATACGCATTTCAATTATGGCCCAGAAAGGATATCTGAAATTCATCCACAAATTGTTTTTAACGCTGATAATCAGCATAACATATACAATATACAATATTCAAATTTAAATTAATAATTTATAGCTATAGGATAAAATATAATTTAAATGAGGGATATATTTATGGCGTAAAATTGCCCAATATTAGGTACAGAGATTATGTAAATATAATAGAGAATATGTAAATGAATCTGGAAATGGTGACAGAGGTTTTTATGCTAGAACGCAATCTTTAGACAATGTCGATTGGATATTAGTTCGACTATTTTTATATGTTACTCAATGGGGTGTTATGGGTAACAATGTCAATTATTCCCGGTTTAATCTACGGATAAATGATTGGCAGGAAGGTTTATTTCAAATTCGTCTAACGACTGTTAAATTGAACTACAGATGAGCAGGAAAAGAAAAATGATTATTTTGTAGCTATTATCCGAAACAACGTACCCTGAAAATTTCGTTCCCGAATTAAATAGACGACCACCATTCGTTATTGATCTCTGTTTCCACACGTTTTACAAAGAGACACATATTTATATGTTTGTCTGTGAGTGTGTGTCTTTTGATCTACCATCTTTTCAACAATAGATGTTTGCTTAACGAACGATTTTTTCTTGATTTTTTAAAATTTTTGTACATACAGGCGTATCGTTGTGGACATGGTGGAGTAATGGATAGCTGCTCGAGCTGAGGAATCAGAGAGCCGAGTTCGAATTCCAGTCGAATCCATTATATTCATTTAGGTGCTAATATCCTTGAGAAAGTTGTGACCCCTCCTTTTCTCCAGCAATCTATGGCTAAATAGTAGGACAGATCGGGTTCTATAGCCTTGGATGGCAACTGGACTACCACAGAAAGAAATGGCAACCGACCGCGAGAAAAAAAAAATCTCCCATTTCGGGTTGATGCCAATAGTGCGTTTATTGAATAAATTTAGGATTTAGTTTTTCAAGATATTTTTCTTTAATTTTGTCAAATAAATCAGTTAAAAAGAGATGTCCATATTCATTTTTGCCTAATTTAGACGACAATTTATCAATCCAGCCCTGTATATAAATAGTCGAGAAAAAGCACAACGTACATGGCGTACATTACATTTATATATGCGATCTCTCTCTCTCTCTCTCTCTCTCTATATATATATATATATATATATATATATATATATATATATATATATATATATATATATATATATATATATATATATATATATATATATATATATATGATCTAAATACTGGCACACTTATTAAAAGAAAAAAGTAACTTACTTACAATGAAAACTGCCGAGAAATATAAGTCTGTCCATTCTGAAAGAATTTTTGCTTTCCCAAGCCAGCATACTTGAAATAAAACGGTTAAATTGATAACCTTTTGTTATTTGAAAAAAATAACACAAATTAATCATAATGTAAAGTAACTGAAATACTAATTTACATAAAAATATAAAAAACAAAGGAAAGCATTTACACACTTTCGTGTATTAGCCATTGAATTGTGTCACTTAGAGTCCTCCATAGCTTGCATTGATTTTTCAGCTAAGCTGAGGAATAATCGATCATATACTTAAACATTTTGAAAAACGAGTAACATTTTTGCTCTCGTCTATAAATACTTGTTACAAAATAAAATCCTTATATTTCCCTTTTTTCAGATAATATGGCTTTCACTTCTTTAGGTCAAATGATGATGTTTTAATGGTCATAGTTGAAAGAGCCTATCTACTAAGCTTTAGATAAGAATCTTGAAGCTCGGGCTGTTGCTTTGGACATCTCGAAGGCATTTGACAGGATTTTGCATATTCCTCTTCATCATAAGTTGAAAGATTATAGTATTTCCGGATGAATTTTTTAAATGATTAATTCTTTTCGAATCCTGAATGAAGGTTATCTTAAACGGCCACTCTTCTAGATCTTTTTGTATTAATGCAACGGTCCATCGGGGCTCTATCCTTCAACTTACGTTGTTTCTAATTTTCATAAATGACCTTCCTGCTATTATCAGTTCTCCATTTGATGTCTCTGTTGATGTCACAAATATTTACACCTGGCTTAATAATAGGTCTGATAGGTTCGATAAGGTCGAATTGGCAGCTGAGCTAAAAAATGACCTACAATATTTTGTTAAACAGGGCACAGAAGAGTGACTCAATGCGACTTCTCGTATTAACGTTTTCAGTTGACATGAAGTGGAAAGATTATATTGAATCAATTGCCCAGTCTGCAGCTAAGAATTTTTTTACACTATATCGTACTGGGCATTTTTTTCTCACCAGAATCTATCTTACATATTTATAAATCTACCTTTCGTCCTTGCTTCGAATTTTGCTGTCAAATAAGGTTTCCTTCTCCTGCTCTAGATTCTTCATAAAATCGAAAGAATCTGCAATTTTATTGGTCCTGGCCTGGCATCCTTGCTACAGTCCCCCCCCACGTCCGATGTAATGTAGCTTCCCTATGTCTTTCTATAACTTCTTCCATGGTAATTGGTCTGATGAATTTCCTTATGTGGGATCTAGACTTTATGAATTGAAACATAGTACTAGATTGATGGCTTGCTCTCATCATTTTCCAGTGGAAAGGCTAACATTTTCTTCTTTCGCACTTCTTGCTTGGGAAAATCTCTTCTGGTTTCTTGCTTCAAAGTCAACTTTGATCTTCAAATATTTAAATGCAACGTCAATCGTTATCTCCTGTCTTCTTAATTCTTGTTCTTATCCTCTCTCTTGGGAGCTATCCATGGTCAATCCTGACCGATGGAGGCCTAACCCTCTCTTTTACTAGTGGTTTCTATCATATTCTTCAACACTCAGTAACCTCTTGCATTCTAGTGGCTTTATTGCCTTTGATCTTCAAAAATATAATTGCAATATCAATCTTTATCTTCTGTCTTCTTAATTCTTATCCTTTCATTGTCCCCCCTCCCTTATAGTAGTTTTTCTCATATCCTCTAACATTCAGTAACCTATTCCGTCTTAGTGGATTTATTGCCTTGCGTGTGTTAAAATGATGAAAAAAAAAACGTTTTAATTCCTATTTACTAACAATTTCTTATTATTCAATGCCCAGTGAATAACATACAGATTATATTACCCATAGTTTTCAGACTTATTTTTAACAGCATTTTCCAAACGAGCGATTTAATAATTACCAAAAGTATTAAATTAATGAGTCTAGAAAATTACTGCTATTAATTTCAAGGGAAACCTGTTAAATTATACAACCTGGCAACCTAAACACCATTGTACAATTTAAAACACTTTCTTTGACTTTAACAATAAAATGCTAGTGATTGTTGTTTTCTTGTACGTCTTTCTTCAGCTGCCATATTGAAAATTCCTATTTCTATGAGTCTCTCCATGCTCTTGAAATATTGGTGGATATCTGTATGCTTATGCCATTCCTTATTTTTAAAACAATGCTCTCCTACCAATGTAACGCTAAAATGTTCAAGTAACAAATGATGTTTACGCTAAAATAGAAACATTATTGCGTTTATTTTCGTTCCTATTTTTTCGTTTTGTCGTAACACATTGATCATTAGGGAGAAAGAAACTTTTGCGTCATTTATATATATATATATATATATATATATATATATATGAAGAAATATAGTTTATAGGTGTATATGGGATAAATTCCTCAATATCAGGGATAGAACGTATGTAAAAATAAAACTGAACCTTCAATACTCAGAGGTGACAGATTATTTCATGTTAGTCGCAATCGTCAGGCCTTCCGACTGTCGCCTCAATTTCAATGTTCGCTTTATATATATGCTTTTCAATGTTTCTCTCTCTCTCTCTCTCTCTCTCTCTATATATATATATATATATATATATATATATATATATATATATACATATGTGTGTGTGTGTGTATAATGAATTATAGGAAAACGATATATAATTTTTTAGATATCAAGAAATGTTTTAGGCAAAACTATGCGAAAATGACAAAATGATTTTGCGTGCTGTATTTCTCACTTAAGGTGTTCGTTGATTTAAAGTAATGTTTACGTTGATGCCACTACATACAAGCACGACTATAATGGCTTATAAACATATAATGTTTGTAATGCTGACGTATACGGAATTTCTTCGGAATTAATTGAATACATTGAACTATAAGTATATTTATATTTTTCCCTCAATGAAAGTGATTTGGAATGATAGAGAAGCATAAAATGAAAAAAAGATGGATCAGTAGATTCCTTGGTTAGTTTAGTGTTCGATTTTTTCTGACCTTCATCCTCGCTTCCGTAAAGAATTTTCTTTTTTAATGTGTCAATGTTTCATCTTCATGATATTTGAATGAATGAATGAAGACACCCTGATGCGAACTGCTTTTGAAAGTGCAATCCGGGAAAGCATAGTGTCAAGTCGAAACGGAAGCAGGATATGCCGAGGAAGGTGTTAAGGAATGCTAAAGGAAAAAAAAGGAAACGTTGAATGAAATGAAAGGAAAGAAAACTGACGATAAAAAAAGAAAATGAAAAAAAGGGATAAGGAAAAAAAAATCAAATAAACTCGCCTGATATATTTGGGTGGATGAATAATTTTGCGGCTAAAAGAGAGCACATTCATATTAAGTTGATTTTTTGAGTCTGTACTCTTCGAACTCTTATTAATATTCAATACGGAATGAAGTGAATAGATTAGAACGAAATTATTTTCAAAACGAATTATTTGTTGTGAAAAAAAAACGAGCTATTTCATTTTTTGCCTTACTAAAGTATTTTTAGTTTATCATATTTTTCTGTATTTACTATTTACACTGTGCACAGTCAAATTTCGTCTGTCTTTGATAACTTTATTGTTATAAATTAATATATATATATATATATGTTTGTGTATGTATATGTAAAAGAAGAGAGAAACCACAATCCTTTTTAGTTTTTAACTATATATTATGCTTTATTTTTCATTATGGAAAATAAAGCATATTAAATACATTTTAAAAAATCCACATTACATCCAAAGACGTTTGCTTCTTTTAAAATATATACTTTTCTCTCATTGTAACAAGTATAACCCCTTCGTATATATATATATATATATATATATATATATATATATATATATATATATATATATATATATATATATATATATATATATATATAGTCATCCACAGACAGACTGTTTCGCTGTATTACAGCACTTCAGTGTGGCTAGACATCCAATTGGTTCAATCCGGGATCGAAACACGACTAATTTGACGTTATCGTGTTGGTGCATAATTATCAAGCGTTTTAAGTAATATTTATTAAGAAAAAAAGAATCATAACATTTTAACAATAACATTTTTAAATGATTATTCCGGGGCGTATGAATATCTAGACTATAATCTGTAAATAAAATAATATTTTTTATGAAAAAAGTAAACAAATATTGCAATTTTTTTTAACAAATAAAACACGCCTGATAATTATGCACTAACTCAATAAATACGTATTTAAAATGACGAGTCTATATATGCGCAAAGAGACCTCTGACATTTTAAATTTAATCATTTTGATGTGTATACTGGTTATATAATATTTAGACATTTTTATTCAGTTTTGAATATCTCACATTGGAAAAAGACAGTAAACCAATTAAGAACCTGCTGATAAATCTATTGTGAATGAATTAGCGATTAAATTAATTTTTAATATTTTCATATTAGTAAATTTTTTTCTTTTTTCATTAGAGTAGCATTTTCTAGAATCGAAATAGTGATCAACTTTGCTACGGTGAGAAACTTATTCATTCATTGCGTTGTTTTTTTAAAGGGTTCCATTTGTGTTCATATGATTATTTTTAGTTCCTTGGGCTAAAAAGAAACCGCATTCTAACCCTCAATTATTTCTAATCAATAGTTTTTTTTATAATAATTTGAAATATAATCGTTGTCACCTTCAAAATAATCGGAAATACCTAATGCTACAAGACATAATGGTCCATTAACTAATATATATATATATATATATATAAATAGCAGAGCCACAACACAACACACATGCACTGATGATTGCGTTCAAGCATGAAACACATTGTTATCACTCGGTGTTAACAAAAGTTTTCATTTATATTTACACTCTCTATCTTTGATATTGAGCACTTTTACTTAAAAATATGGGATGAATTTAAACTATATTTTTATCATATATATATATATATATATATATATATATATATATATTAGTTATGTGTATGCGTGCGTGCGTGTGTGTATCTGTGTGTGTGTGTGTGTGTGTGAGGATAACAATCCTTATTTTATACATTTTTCATATAACAGACAATGCACATCTTGTAAGTCCTTTATGTAATTCTTTAAAAAAAAATTCATGAGTCCTTACACGTCTTCTATTTTGAGCAAAGAAACTGTGTATAAATTACTAAAAAATCTTTATATCTAGAATTGATCAATAAATCCGTCGTATGACATGTAATGATTAATTTAAAATTGTTTCACTATATATATTTTCTTATTTTCTCGGAAATATTAATCGCATAATTATGTAAACCTATATGAAAGTATTCTGAAAATTAACTTTTTTTTTTTAATATTATTGATTTCTAAATCAATATAGGCACTTTCGTCTACCAATTTATATACAACATTAGTTTTCAAAACTAAAACATTTGGCCCAAATTAAACTGTGTCAGACTATTAAAGAGCAAGCGTTTCGTTATATTGAAATCGATATTGGATGGTCAGAAGCAGGAGATCGGATATAAAATCAAAATTATCCAATAGGGTAAATAAAATGTTCTACTTGACTATTCATGAAAATTGTCAAATACGACAAACACTTGGGGAAGATTGTGGAATACCGATTTTGAAATGCTGTGATAAGAAAAAGAACGATAAGCAAATTAATTCAAATTAAGGAATGTATAAATTAACTTAGAAAATAACTTTTAAATGCGTCAGGTAATTAATTTGATCGTCAAATACATTATGGGTTTATTAAGAACTACCTAAAAAGTGCATGAAAGACTCTTCCCTATTAAAAAATATCACGAGTCAAATCTGTGCGTTGGCCGTCAACGTTGGGTAATTGAATAAAACTGACTTGGGGTAGAGACTTAATTAGTTGGTTCCATGAAGTAAATCTGATCACAGAAACAACTGCAAGTCGCTTGATTCGTTTAATTTAGAATTAAACACTGATTAACTGAAAATGGGCCTAAAATCTAAACAAATAATGAGGGTAGTAATTTTCTTTCGGCATATTTCTCTTAACCTTCGATTAATTTCGAACAATCGAAAGCCGCTGATGCAAAGGCATACACATTTTCTCCTTCAAATGAACACATAATATTATTTCGTACTTTTTGTCGTTTCATAAAATTCGCATCTCCGAGTTCTCGCTGTCAATCAGTTGACAAAAATTCTCCTCGCTGTATTATTGCTGATTTTAGTAATGCCGTTTTCCAAATATTCTGACGTCATCACCACTGCGATAATGATTTCAGCCATGGCTTCTTTGATGTTGGTAACAGATGTCAGTCAAATCGGGAGAATAGAGATGGTGATCAACCAGTTCAAATCCACAGTCACACACTTCAGCCACTGAAGTCAAGGACTTGTATACCAGAGCATTGTCCTGATGAAACAATTCCTTTTTCTCTAGTTTTCTTGGGAGTTTGGTCTTGGTAGCCTTTCGGAACGGCCTCAGCAAGTTGGCATAGTGCAGCTCCGTTGATGCTATGACCCTTTTTGATTTCTTAAGAACTGATGCCACCATCTTCCCTAAATATGAAATGACCTTGGCCTTTATGAAGCAGGCGAATAGGGTTGTCTTCACTGCATGGAATGTGTCTTTGTTACTGGTTCAAAATTGATGATGTCAGTACTCATCTTGGATTAAGAAATGCTCAAGGAAACCAGCTAGATTTACCTCAAGCGATGGCGGATTTTCCCGTGACATGATAAGTCTCTGTGCTTTTGATCAGATGTCAGAAGATGTGAAACCCACTGGACAGAAACTTTAGTCATGCCAAGTTCACTCTGCAGAATATTCTCAACTTTCTCACGGAATAACATTTATAGTCATTTCATTATCATCCATCATCATGTATTGAACACGATCAAGTTTTTCCTCGGTAATGGCAGGTGCAGGACGTCCAGAACTTGGGCCATCTTCAAAACTCTTCTTTCTCTTGCTATATTCAGTTGCCCAATTTTGCAATGTTGATAAATTTGGAGCGTTAACTACTAATGTAGAAGCCATGTCAGTCTGAATATGCGTGAAAGGCTGAACCCATTTTTCTCCAGGTATAGATAACACCACGATGCCAAAGGCTGGCCATTTTTAAGAGAAATTTCTACTTGATACTTTTTTTTTAATTGTTCTTTGAACAGTCAGATGCCAGTTTATCTGGAAAGATACAATACCGTCATTAATAAGAAGAGTTGAAATTATTGCATTCAAGATTTCCCATCACACAACCATAGTCAGCCTATGAATGTTTCAGCCTATCCTCGTACCAATAATAATGCATACACTACTCACATTGTTTGGTGCATGCTATTTTCTCAAAGTGTTTTGGAGGTCTACAAATAATGTTATGAAAAAATCTGAAATCTTGGCATTTAAGTATAACGTTTTAATGTTCTCCAAATCAGCCACAGCATAATACGAACGTAGATCTTCAAGACCAAGTGACTCTCGGAAATTTTACCACAAAGTTTAATCGTAAAGGGTTCTTCATTTTAGTCATTTCAGATAATATAGAAAAGATGTGCTCTTATAAACTTTCATGAATTGTTTAACTAGAATTTGTAATCAATTCTAATACATTTGTCCCATGTTATTCTTTCATTTCTCCTTGAAAGCACCTTTATCACAAATAGGATCTTGTCTTTTCGTCTGTGATTCATTTTATTTTTCTATTAAAATTTTCTTCAGTTTGATTTTATCCGGTTTTATTTTTGTTTTGCTGTTTTCACATCGAACGTTACTGCAGCAAAACTTATACTTTATTCTCAGTCTTGCGTCGTCTTTAAGTTTAATTTTATTCTGAGTCCATGAAATACTTATTTTTGACCATTTTCTCTGTTTCATTACTTTTCATATTAATTATGCCAATATAATCTCCAGAGTATCAAACTTTATGTATAAGCAGCAATTCCCTTGTTCATTTTGATTCATAGACCTGTTCCTTACTAATTTGACAACGAATATGAATCCAAACCTCTGGTGATAAATCTAATGTACCAATTCCTATAGTATTTAATTTTTTGTTCTCTTGGAAAATTTCTCTGGAATATAAACCATACCATTCTATGACCAATTCAGCTTCTCAAGTGGATCATGTCAACTTTTGAAATTCGTTGTTTTTTCATAAGTGATCGATTATTTTCTAACGCCGAACGGGTGTTAATTACTATTCAAATATCTTATCAATTTTATGAAATATAGTTTTAAGGAATGTGCCAACTGATATATTATTTTTATATTTCGATAATTATGTCGTGATTTCAAAATGATTCTTTGACTTAGAGATATTGCTTTCATTTAGCCTTCCTCTTGTTTAATCGAATGAAGATATTTCGAGATATTTCTACACATTCCCGCCCAAAAGCCTCACAATTTCGTTGGCTAGTTGAATTATTTTATATTTTCTTGTTTTAGTTTTCACGAATTTATACATTCCACATCCCCATCCCGAATTTCATTTCAATATTAAGGACAAAACATATTCATTTTTTGTTTATTAATCCTACTTTCTTTTACGAAAATATAAGCAGGTCTTTATAGTGATTTGGCAAAATTCTGCGCACGATTACAAAATCGTAAAAAGCTATTAAGATGTTTATTAGCAATGTAAAATAATAATGGAAATGAACACTTTGGATATTTCTTTCCCTTCATGGAAACACATTTCCTTTTCTTTTTCCTTCTGTCCGACAGTATTTCTTTTCGTTTGTTGTAAACCTCAACACACATATCAACGTTTTCAGCAAATCTAAGCGCTAATATCAGTTATGTTGTTAGCAATTACATCTAAGCGTTAATATCAGTTATGTTGTAAGTAATTACATCTTACACATCGATCACTTGTGGTTTATCGATTGAAGCTGAGTGATAGCATGTATGTTAAACTCTCAAAAACATTTTCCCAAGAAACAACTTTTTTCCGGATAAGCTTTCAACTCTTTGCCATAATTCTAATTCATTTCATCCCCAATCTGATATTTTGGACAAAGTTCAAATTACGCCCGCTATTTTAAAAACGGTTCTAAAATTTCAACATCTCACCTTCCATAACTCCAGTAAGAGATCAAGTCATTTTTTTCCTATTTTTTTTATTTCCGCTCTTTTGTCAAAGGTACATCTCCGAACATCTGCATTCTCTTGACCTTGCTTACGACAATCAGAACAAATTCTTTTCAAGCTTATATTAAGTGAGTGGCCTGGATCTGATACCAAGGTAATTTATTCTGTTTGTTTTCTACGACAGTTTCTGCGTAGTTAACGTAAAACGACGTTAATTTCTAGATTATTATAATGATTATTATTTTATAGATATGCATACATATCACGATAACGAATCCCGTGACACTTAAGCCGTAGGGGTAACGCATCTTCTGAATTGCATCAGGGGTGTCTCCTGAGCAAAACAGACTGATGGAGCTCATCTCTCTCCAGGCTGGTTTGAATTCAGAGCTTTTGTTTTCCTAGACTGGTTTCCAACCAAGGTTATAGGGTTTTGCTATTTACGTATACTTATGGGAGAGAGGGATTCATACCTTTTCCGATGGTATTAGCCCGTAATTAAATGTAATGGCCTTGACAAGAATTCGAACCATGTTCTCCGATTTTTCAATCCGTGCCGCTATCTAACCGTGCATCTGGCTGGTGTTTATCGCTAGAGATTGACAGCAAATATCACATTTGATGCGAAAATCTCAACACCTTAATAAAGTCGATAATCTCATTAGTTTCAGACATCTAAATTCTTCGAATTTCTAAACGCATCCAAATTTTATTCTTGTGTATTTGAAAATGTTTCTTATATTTATTTTATTTCTTGTTTCAAACTTTGTTTTTTTTTTACATTTCAGCCGAATTTTTTTTTCTTACAATTTTTCCATATCTTTATTATTTATTCTCCAAATTCCAATAAGACATCTACGCCTAAAAAACTGACAGGTTCCAATTTAATTGTTTCTACCTGTCAGTTTCACTTTCCTTGCTGTAATGGCTTATTTGACGTGATTCTCAATTTTTATTTTTCCTAGTACACACTCTGGTTTGTACTGATAAAGTTTGATTGCATGGACAAACCAATTATCCATATTCTTTCGTGCATGTCTTTGTATTTATTCTGAATCATCTTACGGCATTCACTTACGACATTTTATACTTTTTCTCCAAACCTAGTATTTCACGTTTACTATCATTTCCCCATTTTCACCTAATATCTAATGCATTGCTTTAGCGAAGTTAAGAAATTAATTTTCCCTTTAAGATATCCTTAGTATTACTGCGTTCATTTCAGTTCATCTGTATTTAAAATAACTTGTGGACCTGTCTATATTTCTGAGATGATGTACTATGTACACTATTGACATTTTTCGGACTATTGTTTTCATCTTTGTCGCCATACTTATTACAACGTCTCGGCCGTTGTACACTCCGGCCTTCTTCAGGTGGTTGGAATGTCGAAATGAACCCTTTATTTCGCTCACTCGGGTAGACTGTTCTAGTTCCATATGCCATGTTTACTGGATGTCAATTATCAGTTATCTCCTGTTAATTCCCTTCTCCAAGTTCTCTCCACTGCCTTAACCGGGTATTGAACTCACACTCTGTGGGTCCTCTCACTGGATATAACCAACTCCTTTATCAACTGTACCATATATCTTTGAAGACAATAGTACGAATAATGTAAACAGTGAACTTGTGGACCCTTATCTTGCCGTCTGCACTTCTTTATTTATCATAATCGCTGTGAAAACATTCTTTGATCACATTCCTCATTGTTTAGTGCAGTTATGTTATTTTAGTATTTGTTATCTCTTACTGTGCCGTGAACTCTCAAGGTTTCGGTCGGTCATTGCTCTCCACGACCCGTTGTAACCTTTATCCCCTAGCGCTGTTTTCCCCCATCTCGCCGATATGCCCTGTGAGGGTAAAGTTTTCCAAGCCAACCTTTCTTATTATGTGTCCAAGAAAGTTCAGCTTTTTTCTTTTTGATTCTGAGTATTGTGACGTCGTCCCCCGGTCGCAGCGCCGACTGTGACGTTCTATCCTGATCTACCACGGCGCCAGTTGTGACGTCCCTAAACAGCACCAATTGTGACGTCTTCGCCGCGGCGTCAGCTGTTCGCTCCTCGCCGCTCCGTCCGGGTGTCGCTGCTCCAAACGTGACGTTCTAACCCTTTGGTGATTCGGGTAGGAATCTGGTTAGATTGATACCAGCCTCGCCGTTCCCAACCTGCTTCCAACGCCTGGTTACCAGGGTAACTGCACTGATCTCCAGTCTGCCTACCCATGTTGTGAATTGATCTTAGACAGACGAGATCAAACAGGGGTTGGGGCCGCAATGCAAGCTGAGTTCAACGGGGGTGATAACACACAAATATGTATAAAAGAAAACAAAATGAAAACTCACAAAGTTCAAAGTATCAAAGAAAAAAGGTAACAAACTTTTTATGTCTAGTTGTTCGGTACATAGGACTGTGTCTACTTCCCGACCCGTTCTGTGGATTGTGGCACGACGCTTTCGCTAGGCGAATTTTAACGCTTCAAGATGTCTACTCTCTAAGAAATTTGTGTTTCGGTGTGTCTTTGGACGAAAGTCGAAAAAACTTATTTCTGTGGTCTGGTTCTAAGTCTCTCTTCAAACTACTTGTTCTTGGTTGCAGAAGAGTCCAAAATTTTGCGTGAATCTGGTCAGATATCTTGAGGCGGTTTCAACACTGGGCACTCTTCTCTGCCTGCCGTCCGGGGCTCAACTAACTGGGCACTCATCTCTGCCGTCGGTGCGCGAACTAACTTCTTCTCTCCAGAGTCTGAACTACTGGGCACTCATCTCTGCCGTCGGGGCGAACGAACTTCTTCTCGCCAGCTTGGGTCGAACGAACTCGGCACTCAGGGCCAAACGAACTGGCCTCTTCTGCCCGCTTGGGGCGAACGAACTCTGCCTGCCGTCCGGGGCTGAACTGATTTCTGTCGGTTGGGGTCTCGCTTTTATTGACGCCGACAAAAACCGGGGTGGGTCTGTTTGGCGTCGGGGGTGCTTCGATAATTCTAAATACGTATCCACCCTTCTTATTTCTGGTTAGGGATTTTCCACTTTTTCCATTTTAGTAACTCTTTTCTCCCCCACTCTCTCACCATGCTTCTGAGGGCGTCCACTGCCTTCCCCACTTCTTCGTATCGGCTTCTCATACTTACACTCTGGATAGAGGCGTCGACTGATTTTCTTCGTGCGTCATGTGACCACTCTCGGCCAATGAGGTCCTGGTCGGGTATCTTTCCTCCTCCTTCGTGCGTCATGTGATCCACTTGGCCAATGACGTCTTAGTCGGGCGTGAACAACCCGTGTCTTTTGTTTTGGGAAAGAATTACCTTGCTTAACTAAAAAAAATTAATTAAATCGCCCATATCATGAGCGGCCGATGTGACAACTCTCGGTTTCAACGCGTGGCGTTTGTCAAGCAGTTTATCGCTAATTGGACATGGCCTAAGAAAGAAATTTTCCTCCAAGATCTCAGCCAACTTGGCGTCTCCAAAGCAAAAATAAAAATATTTCATTTTCCTTCTGCCCATGTGTTGATAACAAAAATCTTTATTATCGCAGGGCAAAAGTCTATTCTGTCAAAAGAAAAACTTAGCGAAAACTACTTGTGTGGGATTTTAATTCTCAACACCCAGTCAAGACTGTCTGTGTTTCGTCAATGTTCAAAAATGGATTTCTTCTTTTGGTGACACCTATTGATAACACAATTCCATTTTTCGTGGATAAGCGGAAATCGGTCAACGCTTGTTCGTAGGTGACCTAGACATTTTTGACATTTGATACCTATCAACACTAACCCTTTTCTTCCTTATTCTCGTCTCTTAAGCCGTGTGTGTGTGTGTGTTCGCCTATAACCCGTCTCGTATTACTTTTTCTTTCTTTCTTCTTCGTTTTCTCTTTCTTTCTCCCAAATCGCCTGAATGCAAAGAAAGAATTATTCTTAAAACCTAAAATATTTTTCGGCCTTAAATAATCCTCAAATGGTTGATAAACCGTAAAAAAAGCAAATCATATATCTATAAATATATCTTTCAAATCGTCAGGATGCATGGTGCCACAGTATGTGTTCTTTACATCACCAATTTCATAAAGACTTCTTCGTTGCTTACTGGATCCACCCATGGAATTCTCACTATCCTTCTGTAGAACTCCATTTCTGTGGCCTCTATTTTCCTCGTCATCTGGGGAGACATTGTCCAGCATTCACTGCCATACATATGAATTGATATTACATAACAGGTCAGCACACTTTCCTTTTTTCCTCATACTTTGCTGAGCTTTAGGAATTAATCCTTGGCTAAGTCAATGCGCGTTTGGACTTTGGTGTCGAATTTTCCATTCTATGTTTATACAATTATCATATGTTTTAATTTATACACTTGTATAATATTGATATCAATTACTCGTTCAAATTTAGGTCTTTTTCTGTAGCTGACAACGATACCTTTTGTCTTCTTACTGTTGAGGACTATGCTTTCTTCTCGTTTGCCTTTTCTAATTTGTCTAAGAGTTTCTGCAGTTTTATTCATGTTTGCCATCGACACACTAATCTGTGCATGTTATATTACGATTAAGCTTGGCAACAATTAATCATGGTAAGGTTTCCAGCTCTCTTAGCTCGCTGTATAGGTTGAAAAAGTCCGGTGAGAAGACAAATTTTTGTCTCACTCCCCTTTCTATTTTTGTATCTCTACTATATTTAAACCTACGCAGGGGCTATGCTCCCAGTATCCGTTTTAGATTATTCTAAATGTACTTCAAAAGTGCCGTAACTTGTCAGATATTTTACATAATGTATAAACAATAAGGTTTACATGATTTTACATTTCTTTTCTTCCCACCGATATCATAGCATCATAAATTTTTTTTTTTTTGTCCACTGTCCTTGAGAATGCGTCATTGTTCTTCTTCAATTCCTGGTCTAATTCTGCTTAGCGCTGTAGCCAACAGGATTTGGATTTGGATTTTCATGTGGCTCATTAGCTCGAATTCATTTGTACCTGGATTATTAATTACTAGTACTAACATGGATATTTTTGCTGAGTTCTTCCGATATGTCGCTATTACTTTGAAAATCATATTTTGGTTATATGTATTAAACGTACTTACACGTGTTACATCTCTTTCGGGAAAGGATATAAAATAAAAAATATGTAGATCTAAAGAAAATACTTAGTAATATTTTATTAAAATATTCTTGAATTTGTAATTTTTGAAATAAATATTAAATTAGATGAAAAGGTAGAATTAAACAGATTAGACGAAAATATATTTAAACGGAATGAAATTTAAATCAAAATTATGAATGAAAATTTGGATATTTTTATTTAGTAATTATTTTAGACATTTAAATGAGAGCCTATGTAAATTTCACATTAGTATGAAAGTTTAGATTCTTTGTTTAAATTGGAAAACTCATTGCTTCAAGGCTTTACGCGGGTTGTTTACAGAATTATCAGAGGATTTCTTTTCCCACTCAATTTGGTTTATATTTGATTTCTTTTTTGTCATCTTGTTGCATTCCTTTACTACATAACATATAGTAACATCTCTTCTCTTATAGGAATTAAATCCTATATTTATATATATTTGCAAACCAATAAAATCCCATCAAAAGGTCTGTTTGATAAAAATCATTACTCTGGTAAATATTGCCAAAATAATTGGGACGTAGTTGGTAGACCAAAACAATAATAACTCCTTTCACCACTTCAGAAAATTCGAGAAAAAACTTTTCGCAAGCCAATATTAGATTATTTTCTAACTATTGAAAACTTTGTATTCAAAAAGTTCACTCCTCTATATGAAATTATATTTTGAATCTCCTTTAAAGATATAAAAATAGAATCATACTGCTTCTCGAGGTTCAAACTAATTTAGGCTACCAGTTTGATCTACACACACACACACACACACACACACACACACACACACACGCCCATACACATGAGCACAATGGAAGAGACCATCACAACAATCACCGACTAAGGACTTGTCCATGCATACAATAGAAGGGATTAACAATCCCCGCCGACTACATCTTTGTCTACATACGCAGTCAACGAACGAAATAACTGCAGAGGCCGCCGACTAATCCTTTGTCTATGAAATCCCAAACACATTAGGCTGACTGTCAGTCTGTTAACACATTTCACGCCTAATAACACTTATTCATAAAATAATCTTGAACATTTTATTGCGATTCTATATTTCTGAAAAGAATCTAGAAATGTTATTTCAACTGACGTTCTGCTTCTACTTTTCTTTCAGACAATAACCTTTTATATGTTTCATTTAAAAATGTGTTGTTGCTAAATGTTTCGAATCCTGACATCCATATATATATATATATATATATATATATATATATATATATATATATATATATATATACAAGTATATAATTGGTATATACGGAACGAATTCCAATAACCAACAATTTTATAATTTGGATTTTATAATTATTGGTTAGTATAAATTATTTTTAATATTACACGTATTTTAAAGATCTGAATAGCTATTATAACATGATTTCGTTGTCAAGCTTTTGAATCTTTCTATACTTGGTTTTTGATTGGTTATTCTAGCTTTTGTAACAATGTTTCCCCCTAGTGTAGGATCGTTAATTAATCTGAAACTTTTAAAACCATTTATTTTATCTTCAACATCATCACTTGATAAGACACCGAGTGTGTTGAAACAAAATGGCTATTTTTGTAGTGATTTTATAACATACTTATGTTATAATTTTTTTATAAATAATAATTATATATATATATATATATATATAAACCTAGGTATCTGGATCTCTAGCAGTCTCATAGCCGAAATTTGAAAATGTATTTCTTTTATAAATATTCTCATTCTCATTTTATTTTTCTTATATTTGGATCAGATTGTCTATATCCCTAGGTTCCATTTTGTTCCGTTTTCTCATGGACTCGTGCAATGTGACAAATTGGATCTCCGCTGATTTATCTCGCTATTATTTCCTTAGCAATGTTCTTTGAATCTTTTCATAAAATTCCACAGATTATCTCAAATTACACAATTTTGCATGCTGCCTCAAATGATGTTCTAGTTGTCTGTTTGCTTTTAGTTATCTATTTTCTGCTTTTTGGCTGTAGCAACGTCTACCTCGAATATTTGATAGATATTTACAATGTCATCCCATCAAACCATGTGGCTTTCTGGCAGCGTACTATGTTGTGATTTCAGTTAAATTATTTTACTGGCACGCCAAGAAAATTGAATGTTGACAAAAACATTTGCAAATTAGTTCTAACCATCTCCAATATTTGTAGAAAAATGCGTAAACGACAGATATTGACCTCGTTATTTTACTGTCCGTCAGAGGAGAATCTCTTCCATCAAAAACCGAATCGATCGAAATGCTGAAATGTACTTTATTAGAGAGCGCGTTCTGTCAGCATTTTCGAGTGTGTATATAAATGTGTTTTATATATATATATATATATATATATATATATATATATATATATATATATATATATATATATATATATATATATATATATTTCATCGTCGGAACCCTCGCGTGAATTCTTTATTATCACAAGTCGGTGACTGTGTCTTCATTTTCCTGTCTCGACTGAATCCAAAAACGACTCCCTTTCCTTGTTGGTTTCTTACCCTAAATTTCTCGCTCAAAATGTTTCAAGCCTCCCGTTGAGCTGTCTCTTTCTCCATTCCTCAGTTCCACCAGTTCTAACCTTTACGGCTAAGACCCCCCCCCGCCAATGCCACGCTCATTGTAGCGAACCACCTTCATTCCCTTCGTATCTCATTGGTGAGATGTAAGTTCCACTCGAGCAGCGTCTTCCCACACACCGCTTCTTTGTGGAACCATCTCCCAAGAGGATACTTCCTCGAACACTACAATCTTAACGTGTTGAAGTCTAGGGTTAACCGTTATCATTCCCACATATCCGCATAAACTGTGTCTCTTGCACTGTGACACTCTACCTCGAATGGCTCCTGTTACAGGCTGATCATCACTGAAGAAAAATGTATCTCTCCCTGGATTCCTTGATGTCCACATTTATACAGTGCATTTATCCATTACCTGTCCCTCTTTCCAAATATCAGCGCGTTTACAGAGAACGATTGAAACAAACTAACGTCTTTACATATATGATGTCACTAGGATGATATTCTAACTTTCTGTCTATTGTATTGTCTCTCCTTAAAGATGGTAGATGATTTTTTGTCTATAAAATCTATAATGTTTCTTACTACGAGTATTGCAATCTTTGTCGCAATCTTGATAAAGATTATCGCTCTGTTTCGTAACAATTCTAATTATAATAAAACTGACACTGGCACTGTTAAGTGTATGAAAAATAATATTAAATATATTTTCGTTAACCACATTAAACCTAGTGTTAGTTCTTGTAGAGGTAGTAATAATAACAATGAGAAACGAATTAATTGTTACAGGCGTTGAATCAAGAACAGAGAAGGGAAACTTGAATGTGGGGTAGATGATTGTCTTAGTTGTTTCGTCACGGCTGCTACGACCGCTCGGATATTCATTAATTAATGATATTGTGTAGCGTAATTAGGATGGCTGCAGGCAATTCTCATTGAGAAAAAAAAAACACATTTGCTGTTAGAATCAGAAGCAAGAAGAAAAGAAAATAGGAACGAGGAAAAGAGAATAGAAGAGAAAGAAGGAAAATCAAAAAGAGAAAACCTTGTCAAATGCTGTCAATGAAATAACGGAAAGTAAAGTGAATTCCAAATACAAACCAAAAGGACATATATGTATATTAGGGAGTGTATTATTAG